>JAUTXX010261319.1:0-10797 GCA_032273605.1 Panulirus laevicauda | reverse complement strand
CTAACCGTCCACGTGTGGGTGAGGCAGAAAGAAATGACAGCTACCTAGGTCAGAGGAGTGCAAAGTGTCAACCAACGAAGTGCTGACACACTACGCAGCCGTCCCTAACCCTCCCGATACCCGGGCGGGCAGTATAGGTATTATACTCCATGGTCGGTGGCTACTTACCAGCTCCTACTTACCAGTGGAAGGTCCTATAACATGATACCAGAGCATGGGACAAAAACTTGATACAATAATATTTGAAAATAAAAATGAGGGTACTGTCCATGCAGAGATTTCAACAGCCATAAATATATCAAAATATATGATGTCAGTGAAAAATATATCGTAATAAGACAAGTGCAAAATAGTAGAGATCAGCGGGAGAAAAATCACGACTATAATAACAAGACAGATAAGATGAAAAAAAAATCTGAAGTACAGCTACAAGTAAAACGTGCAAGTAATCTCAAAAGAAAACGTTCTCAAAATATAGGTTTGCGAAGTTTCTCCATACTTAAAGGATGCATACTTAGATGCTGTCATTACAGAGCACATTAAGGCAACCAGGATGCCTTGGGCTGTTAGTTTAGTGGGCTACTATAACTCAAGATAAACAAACACACATTGGAAGCCGCCCTGCTTCTAATCGTACAACATTTCCCTTGCCAGACGCACGAAATAGTTACTGTAGTCTCATATAACTTGAATCAAGGGACATGTTTACCTCTACATCAGCTGAAATATATTGGGTTCTTGAAGGAGGGCATGATCTAGCAGGAATCTCCTGAATGACATGTTACTTTTTCTTTTTTTGTACAACAAGTTCCTTAGGACGTCGGCACCACACCGTACTGTAGACTAGACATCACACACGAACCATGGACGGGTCTACTGTCGGGACCCTCAACAATATGACGGGCAAAAGAAGTCCTTAGTTAATGAAAGAATAAGGTCCATATCATTATCAACCACACGTTAGGTTCATCCCTTCTACACGGAGTAACGACTCATTACCTCGTGGTAGCTCCAACCTAAGATATGAACCCACGCCGCCATCTTACGCTTGTACGACTCAAAAATATAAAGTGTCATGAGCATATTTATTGTGTGATAATACATCTTTCTTACCGAATACCGTTTACTGATCAAACTTCGGTTAGACATCTGCAAAAAATCTACAAGAAATCTGTCATATTTTAAATCAAGTTACATGAGTAAGAAGTTATATTAACAAGGTACAAACTTTAACCTAAATTACACGACTTTTTCATAATGTACAATAAAGTTCAAACTTCCTCGATTCCAGAAGCCATGTGTCTTACACATTTGCATTAATATGAACTTCTCTCAACCTTAGACTTCGAATCAAATTTACAACTACAAAAAAAATGACTGCGTCCTGTTTGACTATGATCGATAATCATACTTGGAAAAAAGGCTGCTGTACGAGTTAATATACTGTCCCGGATTCTAAAACACATACCCACACGAACTACACACAAGATAATATGCCCATGTGAAATCCAAATATCTTTTTAAAAGACGTATTTCGTGGTCCGAACCATAATCAATAATGCTTCGTATTTCTTTTCGATACAGATGAAACCCCTAAAAAAATCTATTTGCCTTTGATAAAGCATTGACTGTGACAGTTAAACGTTAGACTGTACTCACCATTAGCAGACCGGCTGTCGTCAACCTGTAACAGAAGGTAAAACATGTCATGCGAGAGAAAACTAACTATAGTCAACCATTACCACAACGGGATATACACATCTTTCATTCCTCTACTCATCCACATTTTTCATCTTAATAAATCAACTTGTGTACAATGGTGAAAACGATACCTAAGCTCCTTTACCCCTAAATTAGATTAGCACACAAAATACAACGTTGAGAAAGCATTTGGGCGAGGCTGTAACATCGTTAATGGAAGGAGACCAATAGCTTCGTACAGGATCAATGCCCCTTCGTGGAGTGTAGCCTTGAAGCTGCTCCACGGGTTGTACATTATTCATGTAAATAATTCATCATTCTGAATGCACAAACTTTTCCTCACGACAGAAGTCTCAGTCAGGAACAGAAGTTCTGACTGATATCATCAGACCTTGTTTGACATAAATGCGGGTAAAAAAAAAAGAGAAAGAGTCAATGTTATTGTTAAGAATGGAAAGATGGAAGCACAGCGCGCGTCAGGAACCTTAACTGGGACCTTAAATTAGTCAGGATAATCATGCTTTGCCATGCGAGTGTTGTTTGCAACTTACAAACCATGGATACAAACGACAAATATGAAGTGTGGGACGTACAAGATTTAAGTATCTCCTGTACAAGTGTGCAAGCTGACAATGGCAACTTTTCCCACATGGATGAATAATGCACCAATGATTCTAGAAAACATCTATAAGAAATATTCAATGTAATATTCAATGCAACTAGCCGAGAAGGAACAGAACACAGAACACGAAAAGGGTAGCAGCTGTTGTGCTATAACACGTGTAATCTGAAGCTGGTTATAAGTATGGGGTAGTGACAGGAACGTGTGACATATGGCTACAACTTACGGTCTGTGACAAGTGTGAGCGAGAGACAGTAACAGGTGTGTGTAAGGGGCAATATCACGTGTTTGTGCAAACCAGGGACATGTGTGATGATAAGAAGCAAAAATTGTGGCTATTTCGGAAGAGAGGCGTAAAGAGCAACAACGAATGCGAGAAGTAATCACAGGTTTCCAGGGACTGTAACATGAGTTGGTGATCAGGGGCAATAACATGTGAAACAGCATGAAGATAAAGTGTGATAGGTGGTGGTGTGTATACAAGTGATGGTGAGAGGCAGTCGTATGAGCAAATGGCAATGGCACGCGTGAGTGACTCACCTTCACACGTGAAGGTGATAAGTAGTGACGAGTGTGAATATAGGTCATTGAAAGATAATGACCGCTCTTGATGAAGACACCAACACGCGTTTGTGAGAACATATAAAGATGGGAGAGAAGAGCAGAGACAAGAGTCTGAAAAGCAGTGTCAAGAGGAGCAGTGTCACGTTTTTAAAAGCATAATAACAGATGCGAGTCAGGTCGTGACAGGTGCTTGTGCTGGGTAATGACAGGTGTGAGGGACAGACAAGTCTAACTGATAATGCCAACTGTCGAAGGCAGGAAATGAAGAACACCTGCCCTACATTCCTATCTCCTTTTGCTTTCTGACATCTACTGAACCATATCTCTCTCTTTTCTAACGTTTCCTCTTTATGTGCAGCATAGGTAACCATATTCAACTCCCTTCGTTATACATCTTAAATAAAAAACCTAAGACAATCATCCATATTTTGGTTATAGAATTTGACTTACCAATGTACGTTCTCAAATGAATTGCTTATCTGTGTGGCTGCATCTCCCTTGTGACAATGGTCTCCCCCTCTTACCTACTTTCTATACATATAAAGTAGTCAAACTCAAGCATTACATAATGGCTTTTTGCAAATGATGTCATAAATGATAATTTCATTTTCAGTGGTACAATATATACAGATAAGATCTAGTAATGATGGTGTATCAGCCTATGATTCTAGTGTGCTCAGCGACATGATGCAAAAGTTTCCTGCACACACTCTTAACAAATTGTGTGCAAGTGGGCGTGTGTGTAATCACCTGTTTTCACATAATTGTGGAAGCTCTAATTACGTGGGGACCCATCTCTTGTATTTTCTATACCACCAAGAAGACCTAAGTCTTTATAAGCAAACGGCGTTTACTATCTCCTTGCTCAGACTAATCCAGCCATCCTTGCACTAAACCAGTAATTTTTTCATCCCTTACAGCTTCTAGTAACTGTAGTAGGATAAAAGACTTTTAAACCTACGAATACACAAGTTATTGAATGCTGTGAGCAGTTAGCTTTACTAGGACAGTATGACATATATGCGGGTAGGAAAGAGGAAGGGCGAGTGGTTCTTGGTGAAAGTGTGTGTGCGCGTCAAGGGTGTGTGATGTTACCACGTTTGTTTGATCTATTTATGGACAGAGTGGTGAGCAAGGTAAATGCAAAGGTCTCAGAGCAAGAGGCACATCTACGTAATGCTGGGGTTGGGGAGTAAGGGAGGTGAATCAGATGCTGTCTACAGACGACACGGCCCTGGTGGTAGACTCCAGAAGCTGTTTTGCGAACCTGGGAAAGATCTTGGCAACGGATGGAATCATGCGGGCTGAAGTGAACCACAGGGTGGAAGAAGGTTAGGATCTTGGGTGTACTGGGCAGTGTGCAGTAGGAGAGGTCAATGCCTGTTAAGGTACAGATGGGCATTATATGAAGGGACAGCAGTCCAGACAATACTGTATGGATGCGAGTCATGGGCCATGAATACAAATGAACAGAAGACGGTGAACTTCGTGGAAATGAAATGGCTGAGGACAATATTAGGAGTGAAGCGGGATGGCTGTGTAAGGAATATCTGCGTAAGATAGAGGTTTGGAAGTAAGTACAATATGACATAGCTGACATGTATGCTGAAACGATTCGAACATATGAAGAGGAAAGGTGTGGACAGACTGACAAATTGGATCTACGTGTCAGAAGTGGAGGAAGGTATGGGAATGGGTAGACCAAGGAAATGGAAAGATGGAGGGAAGGAGACTGAGTTAAGAGGTGTGCAAGGGATAGAATGAACTTGTTTGCTGGGGGTAATGTGCTGTTACTGGGGCTTGACCTATATTAAGCGGTCAAGGTAAACCATGGATTAATCTGTGGCAGCTAGAAAGTGGAAGCAAGCTAGTGTGGTATCTGTTCGTCTATTTCTGACGTTACCTCGCCGAGATGGAAAAGGCAACCATATGTGGTATGTGGTCAAGTGAGAAAGAGCAGTGTGATGGGCTAAAGTTCTTACAGGGAAGATCTGCGAGTGATTGGAAGATGTACAAGGAGGTCAAGAGGAAAGCGCAGGGGTTGAAAAAGAAGGCAAATGAGAGCTGGAGTAAGCGAGTATCAGCAGCCTTCAGGGAGAATGAAAAGTGTTTTAGAAGAAGCTTTACATTGAAAGACAAAACACGAAAACAAATGAGAACATTGCTGAAGGGGGCAAATGAGGAAGTGATAACAAGTAGAAATGAAGTGAAGGGAAAATAAACTGAGTGCTTAAAAGGACTGTCGAATGTCTGATGATAAGGTGGCCGATGCATGGTGTTTAGGTATAGGAGGTATGTTAAGTGAGAGAGTCATGGCGAGTGGTTTGGTGAAATAGAGCCGAGGTGGTGAAATCTTTGCGCAAGATAAAATAATGGAAAGGTGGCTGGAGTGGATGGTATTGCAGATGAATTTCTTGAGGAAAGGGGAAGCTGTGTTACTGATTGGTTGTTAGGATTCTCAAAGTATGTAGGGGTCATAGTAGGGAACCTGAAGACTGGCGTAATGAATGCACATTGATACTATATAAAAACAAAGGGGACAAATATTAGTTTTCAAATTACAGAAATATGAGTCTATTGAGATACCTGATAAGTTCCATGAAAGATGAAATAGTAGTGACTGTGAGGATAGTGGCAAGCACAGAGCATGAAACTGCGAAGGGATAATGTGGTTTCAGAAGTGATAATGTGTGGATCAGGTGTTTGCTTCCAACTTAAAGATGAAAAAGATTTGTATTAGGTATTTATTGATCTGAAAAAAGCATATGATAGGGATGTAAAAGATGTTTTCTGGAAGGTGCTAAGAACATAGTGTAGAAGGAAAGCTATCATAAGCAGTACCTACAGGAACGCAACCTATTGCTGCCGTAAACGACCCAACCCATCCCTAACAACGCACAAATCGCCAATCCCAACCAGTCAATCACATATACAACCAAATACCCCCATTAACTAAGAGTGAAACAGCCAAAAACATTCACACACACATCATCCATCAAACATTAAATAATCTCTAACACCGTTCATAATCCTTCCAAGCCTATACTTCCCTGGGAGAGACACAAGTGTCACGCTACAAAGCCTCCATCCATTACTACAAGAATACAAAAACAGAGCGGACCCTACACAAGACCCTGCTTGCTCACAATGTCATCACCTCAATGAAGACATGAGAAAATAAATCCCCTTCTGCCCATCAAGAACCTAGCAGAGACTAACGTCTGTATCATTTTTCTCCCATATGAATGAGACAACCCGAGGAGCGTGAAGGGTTATCTGGCAGGCGTGGACTTCCCATAGGGAATCCTGGGCTACAACAACATCTATAGAAAAAGATTCATTTGCACTAGAGGCTGCAGAAAGAGTGATTGAAAACAATGAAAAAATTATACCACAGCCTACAAAGACGGGGTTTTTGAAGTATGCAAAGGGTGTAGAGAGAAAAAACCCAAAAGTATACTACAGACTGCAGAATAACCAAGGATGTCCCATGATCTGCAGCAAGAATACTCAAGAATATGCATTAAGCTGCAGTGACCAATCACTCTGAAGTATACACGAGATTGCAAAGAGACAGAGCAACCGCATTTACACACAGGACAATCAGAGGTACATCACAGGCTACATAGAGAGTACGACGAAAAGTTTATAAAGCTGCGGTGAAAGAGATGGCAACTGAATGTACCTATCACGTTCAGGGAAGACAGCAATAAAATATACACACAAGTAACACCATCAGAACAATCAGAAGTATACACAGCCTTAGCGACCAGTTAAAAGCATCTTATAATGACGGAAGACAGAGGAGTCATAATCATGCAAAACGCCTAACGGAGACGGAACATTCAGAGTACCAGCATATTTCTACTATCAAGAAGGTAGCACAGTACAGAACTAAAGAATGACTGGTTACAAGGATGAAATCCCTCTATCATGACTGAACAACCAAAAAACAATATTACTGTAAATGCAACATATTAAGACGACTGCGCTAACACGAAAATACACTTTGTGTACACCAAGGCTGAATTCGGAATGAACCTGAATTGTGCATTATACGATTTATATCTTTAAAACATCCGCACTTGATAACGGGAAACTCACCGTTTTGAGACCTTGGTGACAGAGGCAATTCCGAATCTTACAACAGCAAGAATCTTACGGCCAAGAATTCCTTTTCCTTCGGGAGACAAAAATGCATCTGCTTAGGTCATTTACAGATAAGAAACTCCATGTTGGAACGTATGTAAAACCATAATGAAAGACAAAATGCAGTATAGAGAAGAGGAGTCACATTATATCCCATCAAAGACTGATTTCCAATCGTGTTCGGCAGACTTTTCTTTTGATATCTAATATCAAGTGGAAAATTATCTAGCGAAAGGCAGTAAGCGGCTTGTATCTTTTATGGATCTGATGAAAGTGTATGATAGAGTCGAGTAGAAAACTTTATGGGATGTGTTAAGGATGTACGTCGTAGAGGGGAACAACTGTGGAGGGTGTGAAAGCCTTTTATAGATAAGCAAATGCATGTGTGACTGGATGGAGAGTTGAGCGAAAGTTTCGGTATACACATAGGTGTGAGCTAGGCCTGTGTGATGGCACCTTGGTTTGTTAACGTATGTACGGAGGGAGAGATTAGAGAGATGAAAGCAAAGGTGTGTGGCCGTTGGGAATTCAAGGGTGGGCCGTTTTGATAACTGCGTTTTCCCTACACCTCGAACTTCGGAATTCTCTATCCTCTCTCTCATGTCTTTTCCTAACGACTATGACCTGGCACTTTTTAAAATGACAGGTTTTTCACTCCCACCGAAAATCAAAAATAATTTTCCTCGCCTTTTCCTTCTCCCTTTATTTGACCCTTTTCTTTCTCCCTTTATTTAACTTCTTTAAGTATTTGGAAGCTATCTTGGGTAAGTATGGAGATAAGGGAGAGGGCATTGCAAGGCTGAAGAGTCGTTGGATTCCTTAAAAGAATGGTGAAGGGTAAGTGTATAAAAAAGTGCAGAAAGGATTATGGGAGAGCATAGCCCTGCAGACTCTGACTTCAGCAGCCGATACACGGACATGGAATTCATTGCAGGTCAAAAGGCTAGACTGAAAATGAGTTATTTCAGAGGAACAAGGAGAATGACTGGATGGAATGAAGAAAGAAATAAGAGGGTGTATGAGAGATTTGTTATGGCAGGGAACGAAAAGGGAATGAAGTATGGAGTGGGAGAGTGGGTGAAACGTAATACTTTGAGATGGTTTGAGTATGTGGAAAGAATGCAAGACGGGAGTTTATAAGGAAAGTGTATGATAGTACGATTAATGGGGTAGGTGTGAGAGGAAGACTACCAGTGACATGAGAATTTATAGTGTAAGAGTACTGTGGGTAAAGAAATGGCGGAAGAATGCGTGGAATTGTGTATGTGAGGAAGGAATGTAAGGACAGGTATAAGTGGAGACTCTTTTGCTGGTGGCCACCCCTTGATGGTAGTTCCCAGAGGGATCTGGCGTCAGTAATATATATAGACAGACAGACAGACAGAAAGATACTTTGCCATGAAAAAAACTAAGATACAAATGAAGATGTGGAAATGATATTAGGCCATCAGCGTGCTGATACTGAGAAATTCTAAGTACACAATAAGAGGGGACTGATGTGCCATCTGTCGGCAGTAGCAACAGCAGTAAAGGCCTTGTCCTCATGCCCGGCCAGGCAAGTCTAGATCTCTGATTAGACCTCACATTTGAGTGAAGGCTCCATGTATATAGCTATAGGGGTTGAAAGCTAAATTTGATCGTGGTGCTACAAGCTAACTTCAGCCTACGTTTAACGCTCGCTCTGTCTACAATAGACTCTAAGTCCTCGAGAAACTTGAGGCAAAATTCCATCACACTTCATACTGGGCACAAAGTCGGGGATTAACGCCGTGAGAGTCAAATTTCACAGTAAACCCTACAACTCCCTTGCCAGGCTCTAAGTTGAGATCCAAGTAAAACTCAGAGCAGATTCTAGGACGTAATTCAGGCTACCTTCCACTATGATCACCAAGTCAGGGTGCAAAGCCAAATTCCACGATTAAATCTGGACCTGGATGTAACAACGGGACCTGCCTTTGCACTGGGCCCCAGGCCAATCTCCATGCAGGATTATAGAAGTGGCCCTTATATAAGTATAATCAAACTAACCTTCACTGACAGTCATAGGTAATAAACATAGGAAGAAGTTTACCTGGGCAGGAAGAATTTATAAAAAATAGTATGAAACATCTTTAACTACATGATATCTAACATCAAAGTATAAAAGAAATATTTTATGAAACAAGTTTTTTTTAAAGAAATATGAACAAAGAAAACTTGTATTCTCCTATTTCATATCATATTCCTATCATTTCTCAGTTAAAGTTGCTTCACGTCTAACCACCAGCCTACAGTTCGAAGTTGTCTCCTTCCAGAAATATAATAGCACTTCTAGAGAAGAAAAAGTCTCACTTAGTAGGGAAAAATATAGTGATTCGCCTAACAATGCTAATGTAGATTACACTACCTATGCGCAATATCCATTATCAAAGGTCATTAAAAAGCTATCAATCATTTCCTATCGTACGGTCTGTGGAGTTGTCTGGTAGGCTCGTCCCATGGTAGTCATGCTGCCATCTCGTCCCCAGCCACTCTCGAGAGAAAATCAATGCGCGGTGAAAAGTAAGTTTGGCTGCGGAACACTGACGGTACGAAGAGGCAAATCAGCTTTTAAAGAGAATGTGATTTTGTACTGATCAACATTTTATGGGACTGGGATGTGCAAATGTAAATTACTGAATACGATAGAAAATGAAAAACAAATATGTACCATAACGACAGATTGGATGCTCTCAGTATTCTATTTTCCTTAAACGCATGAAAGCTGAGGTTCTAGTCAAGAGGAAATACGAGTATTTACACTGACTGCGAATCGTGAGGAGTGTGAAAAAAAAGGATGATGTATAATTAACTGACAATACCATCCTCACCTCCACAAGTTATCTACCTGACAAAGACCTTATAACAGATGAGACAAAAATCACTTCAGAGGAACGATAGTTTGAGCTGAACAAGGAAAGAAGACAGAACAAGGAGAAGGGGGAAAGAAACTGAAGGATAGCGAAGAGGGTTCAAAGTATGAGTAATAAAACACAAGAAGACAGAGGGAAAAAGTCTTGAGACGTGACATGCGAGTGACAGGGAAGTGAAAGACAATAAGAGTTAAGGTAATGTGAAAGAAAAACAGTAGGAGTTAATGTCAAACATGTATGGGATAGATGTGAAAGAAGCATAAGAGAAATGTAAGCGTGTGTGTGATTAAAAAGGAGACGTAATAAGGCATAAAAATGAGAGTACGAGTTAAAAGACGTGTCATAGTTCAAAGTCAAACGAAGAGTACGAAGTGGAACAAACGTGATACATCTGCAGTACGAGAGTATAAGATAGGTAACAATGGTGAAATGAGAATAAATCAACTGAGAGGAGGTGAAGACCACTGGGGATGGGAGAACACAGTACAAAACAGAGGCAACTGATCTGTCTGAATCCTTAAAATGCAACGCTCCCAAACTTGGCTAGCAACATAACTACAGTGAAATCTACAAACAGGAAAACAACTGTTGATGTTTTATGACCGAAGATGCAAATAAATCATATTTCTATTGGTCGATTCTTTTCCCCACCCGTGTGATTCTACCTCATAATTCATAGCTGTAGTCCCCAAGCAAACGAGGACGAATGTATCCCAGATTTTGAATCAGACCTAGCACAATACACGACAGACGAGAAGGAAATGCACAGAATACGACGGAAATATGTTGAAATCCCGACAGACAAGATATTACAAAATCCTACGTGCGCATGCTTATATATATATATATATATATATATATATATATATA
>JAUTXX010261096.1:11046-21246 GCA_032273605.1 Panulirus laevicauda | reverse complement strand
CACAAGGGAAATGTAACCCTAAAAGACGTCAGTCGTATAAGCTGTAGAACTACAATCTCAATATCTTACTTACCCAGGCAGCCAGGTAGGCAAGGGCGTAACCCGGGTGTTCTGCACTTGGTTCCCAATACCTTCTGTTGGAGGTAGTGTGTTATTTAAGGCACTTTGTAGCGACGGTGTTTTATTTCCTGATGGTTATTTCCTCCCTGATAACGCTAACGAAGTGATACGCCATACTTGCTGTCCATATATCTTAGATATGGCGCAGGAGAAACTGTCTAAAACGGCATCAATCTTAGATGTTCTCCCGTGTCATATCAACATTACACCATAATACAATGATCAGTGCCTCAATCGAAAGGTTAAAAAAAAAAACAATTATGATAATGATGTCCCTTCTGTCATACGAGATTAGCAGAGTACATGCTAACAGAGGAACACTTTGAGTGAAGTTAACGTACATTCGTCCACCAGGAAAAAAAAAAAATCCATGAAATGTTCCCCCAAGACTCTAGTATTTAATACTATTATTTCATCACGACCTGCACGATAACCTTCACTCTCCAGCTTCCCAGAAACGCAGGGATGAGCCAGCGAACCCGGCAAAACACCGAACGATCCTCTATTTCCTGGGTAAGAACTAGGGAAGTATTTCACGAAATATGTCTCACGTATTGTGGTCTCGGTATAAAGACTCCGGAAAATCCTGAGCCAACTGCTGTCACGGATTTGTAAACCAAACCCCTCGAGAACTGGCGCTGCATTCTATCGAACACCTGACACAGCAACAGTTGAACAATTACATAATGACAGTACGGTACAATAATAACAGTGACGCTAATATTTACGGCCAGCTCTCAAAAATGCGACACATGAGACCGTGTGACATTTTTTTCTTTTTAATTTTTCATGTTAGTTGAAACGACACGGGCAATTGAGGGCCTAATCAAGGCCATCTAATTAATATAAACGCTATATATATACAAACCCTAGCCTCAGCCAAGTACCCATTTTATCGACCAACCCCTAAAGGATGGATGAACAGCTGGGTTGACCGTGGGCCGACTACCGCAACCAAGATTCAAAAGTATGCGGTAGACCCTGGGCGGATCGGCACGCCGCCACGGTCAGGAACGCTAACCGATACGCCACGAAGGTCCATTACAATAAAAAAATAAATAAAAACATACATATCCACACGGCAATACGATACATGAAAATTCAGTGCAACACTACTTACAACACGAGTCACTACTGGTTAGAAACATCACTACTTACCCTCGGTCGACTGCCTCCTCTCATGGGCGATGTAAGGGTAATTGTACCACTCCTTACAGAGGCGTTAAGACGCGGCACAAACTGGCATCCTCCAAGTTCTTCATTCGGGCCACTGAAAAGAACAACACAACGATCATCAGAGACGCTGACGGGATCGAGACTTGTTAAATACAAAACCCCTCAAGTCTCCCCACAAAATCCTATTGCCTGTCTTACTCCCGCCATGGTGTTGGAAGACACAGCTCTCACTGGTGTCCAAGAAACTAGAATCACATTAACGTTTTCTCGAACTGAATCTACTGCTCTACCGGTCGTCAGTGGCAAAACGAAGTCGCTCCAGGCGATTTCAGAAATTTCATTCGGGGGTGCGAGCTCAGACGATTCTTACTGCAGTTTTACGACCTCTGCAGCAATGCCAACGGATGACCTGCGTAAACGAGCAGAGGCGAAACAACTCTCAGCCTGGACAGCACCTCCATGGTAAACACAAAGCGTAACTTGATGATTCGAAAACGTTTAAACTCAAGCTAAGAGAAAGCGAGGAAATACTAAAATACAGACACACGGAAACAACGAATGAAAACGAAATATGCATGTGAAAATAATTCCTCATCACTGGACGAGAGATGCTGAAGGAGGCAAAGCACGAACATAATCATCATCCGGGTCATCAACCTCACCAAGCAGCTGTGGAGATGTGTGTCAAACACAGCTGGCAAGTCCCACAATATCCTTCAACCCAGAACGCGACAGATCCTCACGATGTGTGTAACCCATCATAAGCCTATACACAAATGGCTAAGTGAACGCGAGGGCTAATGGCCTCCCCAGGGAGCCTAGCTACAGGCCTACCTGATGCGTCAGGAACGTCGACCCAAACAATGGTCAGGTAATCACAAGATAATGCTATCGTTTTTGAGTTCAGGTACACGTGTGGAATATTCATCAAGGACAGGGTGGTAGAGCCGAGACAAATTGGGCTCGTACATAATCCATATGGGTGCTTGTGGAGGGCTTGGTAGTTTCTGTATAAAACTTGATGATTTTGGTGTCAAATCACGACTCTATGTATGTTTTACATCTACCAAGGTTTAACTACGGTTCCGTTAAATACTAGATATGGCTATAATAATAATAATAACAATAATAATAATAATAATAATAATAATAATAATAATAATAATAATAATAATAACAACAATAATAATACTCGTGTCCTTTGCACATCACCTGTCTCAGGATCACAAACCCTGGATAACACAACAATTGTTGCTTTGACACATGACCGTATTCAAAACTAGTTATAAAAATCAATATATTATAGAGTATACATTCCCAGAAAATGAGAATTCAGTTGGTGATGGGGCTGGTTCGATGAATGAATTCTTGTATCAATATTTTTTGTATCTTTCATGTTGTTACCAACTCCAAGAAATCTTTATGTAAACGTTTCTGTAACTTCAAAACCCTCGTAACTATTATACTGGGAAATTAATGTCATGATCGTTAGCAACAAATCAGTCTTCCTTAGTGGAATAGGTCTTAAGATTTTACTGTTATTCAGTTCTTTCAGCTACCATCAGAAACTTTTAAAAGGTCTTGACTGAAAAAAAGTGTTTGAAGTCAAATGACACGTTTACAGACAGACAAAGGGTCCGTACATCCATGCCTGAATAACTTTCGCGAATCAAAAACAATAGTTCACTGGAGTATCCAACAACAATTTGCTCTAATAGAACACTGTGTACGCCAAGAACTGTTCGAGGACTCCGCCCACCTTGCCCTGCTCACGCATGGAGCGCAGCCTTGTAGCTGCAGGGGCCAGATAACAAGGGTCTTGAAATTGCAAAACTAAACTAAAATAAAATATGTGTATATGTCTATTACGAACATAATTTTAAGGACTTATCAAATTATATTTTCCCAACCTTCCTAACAAAGAGTAAAGCTCATCGTCTGCACTATCATGCCCTCTTGTGGACACAATCAATCTGCCTTCACCTCCTCGACATTTTAATGCCTTCTTGTTCAGTAGAGATAAGAGCAGGTCTGCCTCCACCTCTTACAGACTGGTTTACGCAGTCTTGTCCAGCAGAGAGAAACCTAAGTCTTCCTTCGCTCGCTGTAAACAGATTTATGCTTTCTTGTCCAGCAGGAGGGAGGATATCTGCCTCCATCTCCTACTGAGAGGTTTACGTCTTCTTGTCCGGCAGAGAGCATTTCTGCCTCCACCTCCCAAAAACTGTCTTTTCTATCTTGCCCATCAGAGAGACAAGAGTCTGCCTTTTTGTCTACCAAGAGACGAGAGCCTTGAGTAAAGTCAGCCCCTGGAAGAAGCGAAACAACTGTTTTCTACTTCCGGCTGCAAAGCTGCGAATCATGGATACATTTTTGTACTAGTATCCGTCAGGGTGTGGCAGTTTGTTTGGGTCAGTTGCCCCGGCAATGTTTATTATGGTTAACACTTAATATTACGTTGAAGGGTTAACCCTGGATTAGGTCAAAGGTAAAGTGTAAATGTCACACTGAGAAAAATAACCACCATATTAACGCTTACAAACAGTGACGCCAACTAAACTGAGTTAAGCACAGAAGCGACAACCAAAACTTTACACTTTCAATGTTTTCAAGGATGTTAGTGATACGTAAAAAGCACAAAACAATAATGTCAAAAATGATTTTCGTAGTGAATACTAAAGACTACATCAATGAGCTTTGTAGTGAATTATGGTACTTTCCTGAGAATCTTACACAAAATTCATAGTCAATCAGTGATTAACCTTATTTCCCTATCAAAATTCCGGTTTAAAGTAGAAACCTGCTTGGACAACTGTTCCATCTCCCAGATGGTACTTAGGAACATAAGAGAGTGGAAGCTTTCGAAGAACGACGTGATCCTTCAAGGATGCCAATAACGCACAGATGCCTACTCAAGTCAATTCAAGCAGGGATGTCCCTCTGGAATCTAAATGGTCTGATTCTGCTTGGTTTCTGATAAACAAACTTTAACAAGCTGGCCAGTTCGGGAAGTGACTCGTTCGTTCGTACAACAGCCATAAACTTCCCCCGTGCAGTCTGTTGCCTCGGAAACTTGTGTTTGCTCTCCCAATTCAGAGAAGGCCTGAATAATTTCATCCGAACTTACTTGAAACAATTTCCAGAATGTTAGTTTACTTACACCCACAAGTATGCCATTATCATTACAAAGCTTGAGAACCTCGAACAGCTGCTGTATTTCAAGCCCCAGGTATATCCAACGGGTTACGAAGAACGTGATGACTCGCGTATATCTACGATTTAAAAGGACCATTAAAAGGGTCAGGAATAATAATACATAAACATAACGTGCATTTCCGATCTCTTTGCTCCTCCTCTTGCTACAGTGAATATTAGTGAGGTGTCAGCCCCCTCCACATGCCTCTTGCCGAGATACAGGACAATGAAACAGATTAGTATAGTCTCCCACTTGGTCTCTGGTATACTGTTCTACGGTATAGCGAAAAAGATGATAGCCTCTTGAGCACGACTCTCGAAAGACAATGGTAAGACCTCGGGGTATGATGGCCCGACCCTTGAGGTGACTCTTTAAGATTCAAATCATCATACCTAAGGACCATACTGTCGTCTTTGGGATTAATGCTATTTAAAAGTTTTGCGTCTATCCTTTTTTTTTCTCTCCCTTTATCAAAGAAAACCTTTTGTTTCGAAACGTCTCCCACCCCTTATGACAGCCGTTCTCTTTAATGCATCAGGCGAAGACGAATTGTGCCACATGGAAACTAATTATACTTACAGGCCTTCTCAAGCCCTTGGGAGCCAGCCAGCGTCCAGCAATCCAAGACGCATTCCCCAGAATCCTCAGACATGGGAGCGCCACTGATATAGGTCAGGATGTTGCTGGGCCGGTCAATGCTACATTCATGACCTCGCTGGCACATGGCATCTCACTTTCCCTTTATTCCTTACAGCTAGGACCAAGCAGCTATGGATGTATGGTACTTTTCAACATACAACGTATGAAGAATACAAATAATAGCAACACGGGTCGGTCAATAAGCACAAATATTACGGTAACGTGAACCGAGGAAGTCATCATTAATCGTTCACTTACGTAAAAAGAAAAAAAAAAAATCACCTGTACTGACCATCTGTTGATAACGCTTGACTAACTTATAATGCTACAGGACGGGTGTATGGATGACAGCCACACCATATTTTCCCTACTAATAGATCATCCAACAATCGTATTTGTACTACAATACTGGCAAATAAAACTTAACCCACTCGAGAACCATATCTGAAATGACATACAAAAGATACAGAGCTTAAGTGGATAGAAATAGCGAATTTTCGCAATACACAATACAGTGCAACTGAAATCACACGATCTAGTAGTACTTGGTGGGGATGGGGGGAGGGGGCGGACGGAATATTTCTTCTAAAGGTTATAGTTTGTGGAGGATTTCTTCGTGAAGTCATTCTCTGTGACGTATTCCTTCTGGTGTCATTCTTTGAGGGAGGATTCATCCCAGGATTTTTTTCTTCTCCAAGGAAAATTCCTTCTCAGGTTCGCCATACATCTGCATCTGTAGCAGTTACAAAAAAAAAGAAAAAAAGATAATCTCGCTAAAAGTGAACACCAACAGAGGCAATCTCGGCAGACGTCAGCATATCGACGTCAGTCTTAAATGGCTCCAGATACTGTCATACGTAAACCCTGGGTGGACCCCCAGTTCATCAAGAGTGCATTAAGGAAATAACAGACGATCTAGCTAGAGCCTAGGTGATTACAGCGATATGGGTACGGGATTTCGTATCAGGATATAGAATATGTCGATTATAAATCCGATTTGGAAATGAATGCCTGAACTAGTTTACTGGTAGCTATGAACAAACTATAAGTGATAAAAGTATTTCACTCTTTTTTTCTTCTTTTTAATGTGAGTGTAACCTTTGGGTACTTCGCTACAAATAAACAACACTGATGCTTTAAGGACAAACGAATGAAAACAAAACGGTGGCATGTTTCAGCTGTGCGGTGTTTCCAATGGGCAAAACTAGATCAGTTCTACTATGAATAGCTGCTAAACAGCTAAATTTATATACGAAAAAACTGATAAATCAATATGAAATATAAATCAAATCAACTACGACCTCTCAATGGCGTGGTCTTAATGGCACTAGGTTCGTTGGTTCGTTTGCGCATTAGGCCTATCAGGTGCAGGGTCATTCAGGCTGTTGTCATGCTACATCCACCGAAATGTTTACATCTTTAGGTGGCGCAGAGAATTCTCAGACCACGTATATTCAACTCTCTAGGTGGATCATGATATTCACTGAACAATCATGTACGCCACTTTTAACAAAAACTCCCTAACATCTTCACAGCTGGTCGTTCTTAAATAAGTAATCATAAATACGTATGATCTGAATTCTGCAACAACTTTCAACTACAAAACAAACGATAAAGTTGCTGATAATCTGAAGATGAGCGTAATTACAGCAATTATGTTGTCATTTATTCATACGGTAATAGTTATCTTCACACCAACCGCAAACGTGCCTGCCACAACGAATATACACTTCTGGTAATCCGGTTCCAGTCAAATACAAACCACTGTAAACAATCGGCGACGTTTTAAACTAGTTTTATTTGCTATTCATCTTAATTTTCCCGTAGTGTTATCATTATCATTACTGCTATCAATTATTCTTATCGTTACCTATTTTGCATGAATCATTAATTGTTATTGTTTCTATTTTCAGTCAAAATCCCTAGGCTTTGCCGTTCAACAGACTCCTAAAAGTGCCAAGAGGAATATTCGAGTATTTCCCAATACCTGGCTCTCGACTTCGTCGCTCTAATAGCTACCTGTAAGATAGGTATTTGAATCTGAACCTAAAATCGGAGTATCAAAAGAGACATCTTGAGATATCCTAATTCATGATATCTGATGAGGCCTTCAAAATTCCGGGTCTCTTCGTTATACGTTTTGTTCCCCAGGAATAATGACATCATCCTAGGCCGTCAACCTGCAATGATCATAAGAGTGTCCTCTTGAGTACAGTGTAACGAGTAATGCTCAATTCCTTGAGCATAAGTGTAAACCTTGGTCAAAACGTTACGACCCTTTGAGTATAACAGTGCGAGCCCTAAAAGCATGGCGTTACGGCCCATGAGCATGACGTTACGACTCGTGAGCATGACAACTGCGAGCCTTGAGCATGACAGGACGACCGCTGAATACGCTACGACCTTTTTACCATGAAGGTACGACTACCGACCTCAGCGGTAAGACAACCGACCACGACGGAATGACCCTTCGATATGATGGCCTGGCCTTTGACCTGAGCCGTAAAAGGTCGCTTCAAAGGCCAAGTCATAATTCCCAATGATCCATCGTGCTCATGGGGTTCGGTTCATCAGTCCTGAAGCATAATACACTCAACATGACCTTCACACAAGTCACGCACTCTTCTTTCTTTACATAATCACTTTCCTTCACATTCCCAAGTTTATGGAGCAATAAAGTCTTATAACTTCAACGTTAAAACAGCAACCACAAACATTTAGCTTCCCACGCAAGACACTGTGTAATTACTTAACGTCCAGCGATTCGAAAGATAGCTTTCCCCAGTGTTTCCATTGAAAAATGGCTGACAATGTTCCAACTAATGAATGGCTTGCAACGTTTCCTCTGAAGAATGGTTAACAATGTTTCCACAGATGAATGGCCAGCAAAGTTACCACTACAGAATGGCTAGCGATGTTTGCACTGAAGAGTGATTAGGAAGGTTTCCACTGAAGAATGGTTAGCAATGTTTCCACAGAAGAATGGCTAGCACTGTTCCCAATGAAGAATGGCCAGCAATGGTACCACTGAAGAAGGGCTAACACTGTTTCCACCCAAGAATGTCTAGCACTTTACCACTGAAGAATGACTACAAAGTTCATGAAAACAAATTTCGCCCAGTTTAGCCAAGCCGTCGCGGACCAAGTTTTCTGTGAGAGTACCCAGGAACACTAATAGGAACTATGTACGAAGTTAAGACCACTGAGCGCATCGGTACAATCCTTGAGCAAGACGGGAAGACCCTTGAACACGACATTGCGATCAATCAGCACAACGGTAGGGCTTTTGAACACGACAGTTCGATCCTTGAGCACGACGGTAAGGCTTCTGAACTCATTTCGATTCTTGAGCACGCCGGTGGGGACTTTCAGCACAACGGTGCGACCGCTGAGGGAGAAAGATAAAACCCTTGAGCACGACGGAGCAACCCTTAAGCATGATGGCACGGTCCTTCAGCATGACGGTAAGGTTCTTGACCATGAGCAAGACAGTAAGATCCATGAACACAACATTAAGACCTTCAAGCACGATGGAACAATCTGTGAACAATCCTTAAACACGATGATAAGACCCTGAAACACGATGGTAAGACCCTTAAACACGACGGTAAGACCTTAAGCACAATGTACGATCCTAGTCGGTAAGGCCAGGCCATCATACCCAAAATTCGGTCTACCCAAAGGTTGTACCACTATGCTCATGGGGTTAAATGTATTAGGTATTAGCTCGTTCAGAAGCAGGAGGCCAAAGTGTTGCATCAACACCCTAATTCCTTCCAACAACTACCCTAATCAACTCGTTTCCACCCAGAAGGGACGTGAGCGGATAAAGATGAGTTGCATTTAGCCCAAAATTCACTCACATTATCCATGTCTTAAACTTTGTTTTCCAAACGTCTTGAGTACAAATCATTCAAATTTATTACTAAATCACCGGAACTATAGGATGCATACATCTGCATTCACTGGCTAATGGTCTACAGAGTCCTGGCTACTAGTGTGGAGTGTTATAACTACTGTGTAAAGAGTCCTGGCTACGGCATTGGGCTTTTCACTAGCGCACTGTCTTAGCTACTAGAGAACTGGGGGTTTGGGTACTAGAATAAAATGACCTGGTTATTCGTGAATACAGTTCTGCTTACTAGTGTACAGAATCTTTAATGCTGATTTACAAGGCCCTGGTTATTACTTTAGGGTTCTAATTATATACAGAGTCTAGTTAAAAGCCTACAGATTCCTGACTACAACGAACGTCTCCCTAGTTACGTATGGTCAGGTGGTGTAATTCCTCTGTACCGCAGAACGGAATAATGACTTGTAGTTTAGAGCCCTAGTTACAACATCACCGAGCTCGGGATACCTGCATTGGGAAGTCGGGTTAATAAACAGCAACAAGGAGCAGCCGTGTCCTTGGCTGGGCGTCAGAAAGTGAGACTGACATGTGACTCATTCACTCCCCACCCCAACCCAAACCTCCCACCAGACAATGATGTCACAGATATGACTATTGGCTGATGTCCCAGTTACGTCAAAATGGTTAGTGTTGTCTCTACCTACATGTTACCGTTGCAGTCTTCCTTATTACGTCAGGTTCGATATCTCTTTTGTTATGCAAGGTTAGGTGGTGGTGTTTTCCTAGATATACTAGGTCAGGTGTATCTCTTACATTTCTGATTTTCCCCACCTAGAAAAGTTACGTTATCTCATACACGGTATTTTCTTTTTTTTCAAATGATACGTCAGGTTACCTTCAACTATACATAGCTGGGAAAGGGGTGATTTCTAGATGTGACTGATTGTCTTTAAGTAGTTTTTTTTTTTTTGTCAGGATCTTTTTCATTACAATGTGCAATGTACAGTCGGGTGATGGTTCTGTACATAACTCGGGTAGAGTTTCGTCCTATTTATGTAAGTTATATGAGGTCAGGCAGAGTAGTTTTCTCAATTATGAGGCCAGATAACGTCGTCTCGAATTATGTAAGGATGCGTGGGGTTGTACTGCATAAGATGTATGGTTGTCTCGTCTTTCTAGTTATAATTTTTGGGTGGTGTCACCCTTCAAATTACAA
>JAUTXX010261096.1:0-11036 GCA_032273605.1 Panulirus laevicauda | reverse complement strand
CAGGTCGGATAGTGTTGTCTTTCAAGTATATCAGGTCTTTCTAGCTGCATCAGGTCAGGTGATGTTGTCTTGCTAATTACATCAGATCAATTGCTTACGTCTTTCTTATTACTTTCAGGTCTGTTAGCGTTATCTTTCTAATTACATCAAGGAAGGTGGTCATCTTTCTAATTACACCAGGATGGGTGTTCTATTTCTCAGTATTTCGCATCAAATGATGTAATTTTTCTAGTTACATCTGATCAGGTGATGGTCTTTTTAATTACATCAGATCAGTTGGAATCATCTTTCTAATCAAATCAGGTTGGGTAAAGTTCTTTTTATTACTTTAGATCAAGTGGTGTCATCTTTCTAATTACAGCAGATCAATTCTGATGGTGTCATCCATATAGTTTAATCAGACCAGGTGGGATTATCTTTCTAATTACATCAGGCCAGTTGGTGCTGTCTTTCTAGTTACATCAGGTCAGTTGATGGTCTTTCTAATTACATCAGGTCAGTCCCTATATTCATCAGGTGTGTCGTCTTTCTAATCCTATTAGATTAGGTGGTGACATCTTTATATTTATATCAGGGTGGTTTTTTTTCTAATTACATCAAATACGGTGGCGTCTACTACCTAATAATATCAAGTTGGGTGGTGTCATCTTCATCAGGTCGATTAGTGACATCTTTACGTCACAACACGGTGTCATGTTTCTAATAAAATATATAGTCAGTTGATGTCTTTACCACAGGTTTGTGGTGTCATCTTTTCAATCACATAAAGTTAGGTAGTGTCATCTTTACGACCACATCAGGTTTGGTGGTGTCATCTTTCTAGATGCAGAAGGGCAGATGTTGTCATGTTTCTGGTTACATCACACTGAGTGGTGTCATCACACTAAATATGTCGAGATGGGTGGTACTGTTACACGAGTAAATCAAATCAGTTGCTATTCTCACTCTAACTGTGTTGCACTGATTATTGCTGTTAAGTTAGGTGCTATTATTCTTGTAGTAACACCATCTCTTATTTATGTCGCATCACTTGCCATGATTCTCCATTCTACCTCTTGTTTACGTCTAAATTATCTTCAGCTATGTCAACATGGTGTAGAGAATTTCATGACTGTGGGACCTCATACCTCTTTTTGCTGAACTGTTTAACATTCTATATTCAATATTATCTCTTTATTCATCTTGTTCCACTCAATTACTGGAGAAGTGTTTCTTCAATTCTTTTCAAATCTGTTTCTGGCTAAGTTCAACACTGTCCTCTAGGTGATTAGTTTCAAACTACTATATAAAGAACCCTCCAAGTAAAGCTCCTCAAAAAAGAAAAGAAATAAACTACATGGATGTATGTTAGCATCCATTGGAAATACAAACTATAATTTCTACTATGCAATTGACCAAAAGCATGCAACTTAGTTTCATTATCTTGTCACACAATACAGATTTTGAGAAGAATCAAACACGATCTAAAGGTGAGTCTTTGTCATATATAAATATTCAAACATCATGCAATCCCCTTGCCTTATAACTCCCTTCCTAAACTATCATGTTGTTTTGTACCACATTTTACTTTTCTGCATTCTAACAGTTTAATACCTTTTCTCATATTATAATCTAATATTTGTTTTGTACAATTCTCTGTTGTTATTACATTTTATGATTTCTTTTAAGATTACAGTATTAGTACAATATACTTTTACTATTATCTTAAGCCTCTCATTTATGCAGTGTTAGATTCTGAGATAGTGTGCGTGTGTTATGCACACTATCTTACTGCTTTTAACATTGATCAAATTGTACTTGTTTTCATCAATGATCTAATTGTAAGCAAATTTTAGTTCAGACCAATCTATTTGTGTCTAGTTTGCTTGTCTTTTTTTTAATCTTACAAATCATAATGGTTATATTTCAAGACAAAGAAACTCTTACTACTTACTTCAATATACTACAGTTATCATTGCATTTAATAAAAAAAAAAAGCATGTTGCTATAACCTAAGATATTGTTAAACTTGTTTAATTCAATACAGTACATTTGCATATGTTCAAATCACATCCTACATTTCACACAAATTGTACTATATTAGCATGACTATACTTTCACAACTTATCTGTGCCATCATTCATTTATGAAAATGTCTCACTAAATTTATTTATTCCTCATTTTAAAAAGTAATTATAAATCTAACTGAATGTGTACTACATTTCATTATTAGATTGATGTAACCCCTTTATACAAATTAATATTTCTTTAGTCATGAGAATTTTTTACCTCTTAAAAAGATTGCAATAAGTTTTAGCTCGAGTTTTATCACAAGCTGTATTTGCCATACATCTAATAACAAAACCTATTATACAGTATTAAGCTGTAGCTCAATCTTTATTTCTCATAATTCATTTGTGCCTTACAATTATATAATCTTAATTTCTTAAAAAGAACTCTTATGTAACAATGCAATTAAAAGCATATCTTCACATGTAATCTAGTGCCTATGAGATGTAACCCCTTTGCACTAACCAATACTTCTATAAAATCAGTTACAATCCTACCCTTTATGAAAAGCATTATGCTATTGTATTGTACTTCAAATATGCAGATCAATACCTGGTGAATGTTAATATCAAAATATTTCTGATTAATTATGATCATTAAAATGAATTGAATGAATCAATGCTGTCTCCTAATAACAAAGCCAAACCTCTCCATCTTCTGTTACCTTCCTTTCTAATGTAATCCTCTGGAGCTTAAATCTGATTCCATCTTCTTGGGTTGTTTTGTCCATACAATTCCCAAATAATCTATTTCAATTACCCTCAGTGTAGTCTCTTAACACCATTTCTATTAAATTTCTTACCATTTTCTGTACTCTGTTTCTTCTTGTAGCTTGTTTCAATTAATTCACTACAAAAAAGTATTTCATCACATCTTTTTAACTCATTTATTGCTTTGCTTTAAATGTCCTTTTATGGATTCACCTCTATCTACTTTAATTTTGATTATGAACACTGCATAAAAGACAGAAAAAAACCTTTCCCTCTTGAATTAACTAATTCCACTGCTGCCAACCTTTCCTATTGCTCAGCTCCTTATTTCAAGTTTAATCTATGTTGCCTGCCACTGGACTCTCTTGAAGATTTTTATGTCTCCTCAAGAAGCAAGACTAAACTAAATTATATTCTGATTTTAGTTTAATATATGCAATATAACTTTCCTGAACATATACTACACTTGAAAGCAAATACCTACCAATTCTGATCTGTTCAGGAAACAGGCTGGGTACTAATTTCTCTCCTGCAAAATGAGTCAAAACCTGACCTCATTTTACTATGCTCTATCTTCATGACTGTACATTAGGCCACATTAAATTTCATTTACCTTATATCTGCCAAAAATAGGACTGTCTGGATTGCATCTGTATGCTATCACAATCGAAAACAATCCATACTTCTTTTATCAGTTTAGTATCATCCGTAAATGATGTATGGTTCCAGTTCTTCTGGTAAGTCATCTAAAAAATTAGGAAAAGCAGAAGCCCCAAAGTATGTCCCCGCAGATCATAAACGATTACTTTAACCAAGCCTGCAAAGGCAATTCTGATGAGTGTCCTTCGTTCTCCTCTATCTACACAATTTTTGATCAAGTGAAGGAATCTCTCTCTAATGCCTGGAAGGACATTTTTCTTTTGACAGTAGGGAATACAGAACCTGTAAAAGGCTTACTTGGAGTTTGAGAACACTGATTGACTCGTACTCTGTTCAGACTAAATTTGTGATAAGTTTTTTTATGGATTACAAAAATTAATAAAAAATCATCATCAGCTTAAATAAGCTTTTAGTTCATTTTACATATAAAATGAGGATCTGAATGACTGGCAAGGATTACTATCAGTTGCAAATAAAGATTTTTCCTGTTTTTTTATACTATTTTCACCTTCATATTAAATCTACCATAATCATCATCACTCATCTTTCCATTTTGTTTGACATTCAAAATATTCTTTATCTTCTTACACTGCAGTTTTCCATGTTCATCAATCTTTGTTGTCTCCTTTGGCTGCTCCGATGGTGGGTCATTCAAAATGATCCCACCTTATTCTTGAGTACTTTTCTTTTATCATACATATACTTTTATTGAAAGGTTTCCTCTTCCTTTCCTGCAAGATGATGTTAAAAATGGAATTCTTTTCAAAGTAAACTCAGAAAGTTAGCAATACATCCTTTACTCGATACTCTTAGTGTTTGTACACTAATTGAAGGATGCGTATTCATATCTTTTATTGGACTTCATTTCAGGCCCAGTGAGACCACTTTCCAGATTCATATTTGAAGATATGCTAACTTGCATATATAACCATAATCAATACAAGAGAATTTTGAATCAATAAACACAGTATAAATTTTTATAGTACAATTAATTACTAAAAAAAGATATCTTGGGGGAAAAAAGTAAAAATTTCATGCTCTAGAATAATAAAACCAAATAGCAATCATCAGAATTTTCAAGACTTATCTCTTTATAATGCAAAATCACTTATTCAGACTTCTGCAGGTCTGTATGAACCATGTTCAAAGTAAGATGAATTTCTAACAATAATGATACTGGGTACAGAAAATAATATTGTAAAACGTGGTACTACTGTACAGTACTAGACAAGGATGGTCTGTATAACTAAAGTGAGGAAAAAATAGAAATTACAGTATTCGTATGATTATCATTAATAAAAGAAAAATGCTTTGGGTTGTCAGGGCCTGAGCATGTAGGTGGGCATGAAGCATGCATGGGACATAACAAACTGGAGCTAATATGGTATGCAGAGGCCAACATCCTGTTAGTGGGATGAACCAGGGAATATGAGACAGTCAGGTGAAACTAGGAAGAGGTCTGTGGAGCTTGGCTATGAATGCTCTGATTTCAGTACATTTTACATAACTGCTACAGAACAGATGTGAGCAAATGCAACAGCTCTTGTCTTTTTATAGCCCTACCTCACTAATGGGGAAAACAAATATATATACATTTGTTCACCACAAATGAAGATCTCATTAATAATGCTGGTCTGAAAAGTTTGGTGCAAGTGATCACAAACAAATTACTTCTGAGGTATATTTCAACACTGCATGTATGTTCATCAACATGATAGGTGCGAAAAAAATATCCAGTTGTAAATGTGCAAATCTCAATGCTCTTGACAAGGAAACCTGGGATATAGTCTATGAAAATGACTTGAAAGTATTTTGGAAAATCTTTCAAAAAACCTTCTAAGTAGCATGGGGAACATACGTACTAATGTATAATAGATGGTCTATCTATAAAAGAAAGCCAAAGTGTGGAAAGGTGGAATAAATAAATTGCATGCTGTCTAAAAAATGTCTCATAAAGACTGAGAGAATACAATAACTGACATGATAGAATAAGTTATCTAAACTTGTGTAAAGTATGATAGTTATATGATAAAGTAAACATTAATATGAAGAGCATATTGCTGAAAACAGCAGAAAAAACCAACAGCAGCTTTACAGTTATGTTTGAAGCAAGAAAGTCATTAACCAGTCAATAGGTCTATCAGTTACGGAAAATAGTGATTAGGTTTGAGACAACAAAGCCATGTCAGTAATATTAAATGACTTTTTCTGTATTTACGATAGAAGATACAAACCATGTCCTGAATCCAATTTCATTTATAGAGGATGGGAGCATTCCCCAACAAACTGACGTATGAGCAGAAAAAAATACTTTCCGCAATAAACAAAGTGAAAATACATAAAACTGCATGCCCTGACAAGTTTTATCCCAAAACAATGAAAGAGGCAAAAAATGAAAATCTTAAGCCCTTGACTGCCCTTATCAATAAGTCACTTATCATGGGAAGAGTTCCAGATGAAAAGAAGCTTGCTAATGTAACACCGATGTTCCAAAAAGGTTATAAGTCACTGCCTGGAAATCATTTTCCTATTAGCTTAATGTCTATAGTTAAAACTCATAGAAACCATCATCTGAGGTAGAATTTTGAACCAAACAGAGGATCACCACTTAATAAACGATCCTCAGCATGGTTTTCAATAAAATTGCTAGTCTGACAAATCTGCTTGATTTATGATATAATCAACACGAATGACTAAAGTAAAGCAGGGGATGTTCTTTATCCAGATTTTTAAGATGCTTTTGATGAGGTTCTGCACCAAAGGTTACTAGCAAAAATTAAGTCACATGGCACAGATGGGGTTGCATTTCAGTGGATAGGAAACTGATTGACTGTAAATGGAGGGTTGTGATTAATGGAAAAGCCGCAGTGAGTTTAGATTTTACAAGTGGAGTGCGACAAGGATCAGTCTTGGAAACTGTTCTCTTTCTTGCATACATTAACAATACTGATAAATGGCCTGCATTGCAAGATATCAAAATCTGTTGATGCAAGGCTGGGAAATAAATCTACAAACAATCTTGAACAACTACAGCTTCAAACTGTAATAGACAAACTGATGGACTGGGCTCATAGGTGGCAAATGAATCAATATCGATAAGTGCAAAGTTTTACATATTGGTGATAAAAACGAAAAGGCAAGCTACAATATGAATTCTGTTGAACTGCAAAAGGTAAATGAGGAAAAAGACTTGGACAATAATCTCTGGAGACTTTCAATCAAGCAAGCAGTGCACAGAAAAAAAGTGAACAAAATTCTAGGATTCATAGGTAGGGACTTCAAATTTAAGTCCAAGGAAATGTTTACAATTGATTGGTTTGTCCACATCTTGAATACCGAGTTCAGCTTCTGTTATAATACCAGAAAAAAAAAGAAAAAAAGACATACAGGCTGGAGAGAGTACAACATCAAGCTTCCAAGATGATTCCCTGACTGAGAAACAAATCCTATGAAAGCAAATTTAACAACTTAAATAATCTTGATGTATCAAGCTACTTAAGACTTGATTCGTCTGATTTTACACGCAGTAATTGATAAAACCCGAGGACAAAGGTTTTACTTTGAATGAAGGGAAGTACTTTTTCTTCACCAGGATTGTTAACATATTGCACAATCTGATAATTACAGTGGCTGAAAGCAGTACTGTAGATATATTCAAGAACAGACTTGATAAACACTGTGCTTCAAGTCCATTATTTGCAACACCTTGGTAACTGTAACAAGATTTTCACTGAATTATCTGTATGCCTTCTAACTTTTACCAAACAAATCTGAGTTTCTAATATCTTGCACTATCATAAACAGCCCCAAAAGGGCCCAATTGGGGAGCATCACTATCAACCCAAACTGGAACATCCTTGCAAGTAGGTCACCTAGAACTTCAAATTATATCATATCCTGTTGAGCACTTTCCTTATTCTAATAAGTAAAAATGGGATATTGGGTGACCACAAACTGTCAAAACGTGGCATTATATTTCAAGAGTTTATTTTGAGGGGCAATTAATCTGACTTGAAGGAATATTTCTTACACACAGGGATCTACTACCACTTATTTCTTTCCACAAAGCAAAAGCACCACTCTTTCAAACTGGAATTATTTTATAGTAGGAATGGATGTTACTTGTCTTTCATATAACAGGTCCCACCCATATTCTGTCTTTTATTAGGTATGATCATCTGGTACCTCCACAATACTATGTTAAATTACTATAAGAGAAACGGCATCCAGGTCCTTGTGCTTTGGAACTTAAGACTGCTCTCAGATCTCATGTGAGTAGCCTGATTTCTTGGCTGTAAATTAGTGTCATTAGCCAGTTCATGTTGGTGATCTCTTCATGCTTCTAGCTCTCTTGCTTTCAGTCTTCCTTCACTCTCTTCATTATTTTTTTTGTTTAAGTTCCTTCCTTTCCCTCACAAATGCCCCCCCAACATTTCCAATGTCCTCAAAAACTCGTTGAGTGCTATGCCACTTCAGGAGTTAACAGGTAATTGTACAACAAAACATTACTTGACCTTAGCCCTTTTTTACTGGTACTTCTTCAAACCTCTCATTAACCTATTAAGATTGTCGAGAGTATCACACAAACAACATTATTCAGTTACCAATCAATGCAATCTTCACCAAACAAATAAATCTAAATTTGCTAATTTTGTTCACCAAGTGCTCCACACCTTTAACAACCCTAGCGAAATCTAAAATGGACAAATACTGAGATTATCACCATATCATAGAAAAAAATTTACTTCATATTTCTAATATGATAACATTTTCACACGGTATGGACCAAATGCACACCAACATACACATTTTGTGAAAGGATATTTTGCAAAACTGAGGAGTTTTACTCCCTACACAGAACCAGTCAACAGATAATGACATGAATAGTAAGAAATTTAATAATTCATATTTCTAATTTAATATCATTAACCTCTCATTTACACGGTGGGGATCAAATGCACACCAACCCACATTTTGTGGTAGAATATTTTGCAAAACTTGGGAGTTTTACCCCCTAAAAAACTACAAGTACTTCATCGTTGACGGACACGCGTTGTTTTAGGAATATGATGTGTTCTACTCTCATGAGATCAATTGTCACCACTGTAGAGAGTAATTTAAAAGTGTGGGATTTCCCCCTTTTCACTCATAAAACCTAAGTGGGGAAAGTGAGGTATTATCTAATGAACGCAAAGTACTAATAAACATAAAAAATAAAGATAACCTATTTATTTTGATGGGATTCCATCGTTATCAAAACGTACTTCCCTTAAAACTAATGATAATTTGTTTCGAGAGGTAATCAAAGCAAGTTCATGTCTAAAGAGATCTGTGGGACGATCCGATAAGTACTAATTCTATCCCTATATATCTATAACAGGAATCTGATTGTGTGGGGCAAATATCAGAAGCATTTAATTCAATGCCTACATCTTTATAAACTTCTGAACTAACCCAACATATCAGCAAAAATCGGATTCAAATATTACGACGAATGGCGGCATTCTGTGGAATGTATAAATCATAAAGGAAATTAGCATTTCTAGACCATACAAGGATATTTACTTGTTGAATTATGGATTCATCATGTTTCTATAACAATACTCAACAGAATCCGAAAAAGCGCCAGGTAAATGATATCTGCCGTCAGAAGGACGGTCACTTTTCTAATATTAGAAAATGTCCAGTATGGTTCTAAGAAAGTGATTTCAATGAATCCTATTCACTAAGTTTTATTTACAGAGTGCTTTAGGCCCAAAATTTCATAACCTTGCCCACTTTACACATAAAACTGTTGAAGTATGAGATGATTTACCTAGAATCCCTTACTTTATATCAAATTCAGAGTGTATAAACACTCCAGTCACTGTATAAATCACCGGAAATTCAAGACAATAATACGCCAGGGAAGAACATGTAATAAACTAGCCTTAAAGTACATAAATTTTCAAAAAATTTCAAAATACAGTTCGAACCAACATACTGGGGGGGGTCTATCTGTTAATACATTAGAATAAAATTGCTACATCACAAACCTGTACGATACATGGTCAATCGTATAACAAAAACATTCCATAACCCCCCTTTTTGGTTGGTTGCACTTTCTTTCCGGGATTTAAACTTATTATATTTGGTCTTTATTTACTTAAACATCTAGTTATCCATAAAAGCTTACAGTAAAATAAAGACCAAATACTTCGAATAAAACCAAACCTAACTTAACTTTAAGGGTCACTGGGTTTGCAGTAGACCTACCTCAGTATTCATTTAGTGCTTATTGAGTCTGGCTATAAATTCATTTAAAGTTTTGGCATCAATTATATGCGAGATATCATTTTATTCCAATATAACCCTCTAGCTAAAGGAAATCTTTTATAATCTGCAATGTATAACACATAATTCCAAAGAACTTCCTCTACAAGCTTCTATTACTATACCTACCTTTATGATGTCTTGGAGGACAATAAAAATGAAACTCCTAAATGATGTCCACATGTTCATTCTTTATCTACGTACATAAACGTTTCTTCATGTACTTGGTTCTTGTTCCCGACGTTGACAATCGCGCATCACCGAACACATCGCGGGAGGTCTGGCTAGCTGTTAATAAGTAAACAAGACAATCGAGGTGAGTGACAGGTCAAGATTTTTTAGTAGTTAAGGATCTTCCAAGGGGTTATTGCTACCTTAAGGTCAGTAATTGCACTGAAAATATCATTAAGATTACTATTGAATTATCACTATGAACATTACACAACTTTTATGGGGAACATAAACAATTAAATATTAAGTATTACCAAAAAAAAAGGGAGTCACCTACCACAGATTAAATGACACATCTACATCCCTTGAAGTGTCACGACCTACTGACACTGGCGTTCCACAAGACCACGAGGCTCCACGTGACTGACATTTCTATCTAATTTCTATGTCGAATTAATGCTTTTAGCTAAATATATTATCTCTAAAGCAGTGCTGAATATCTATCAAAAAAATACTATCACCTTAAAAAATGATGATTACCGAGGATTAATTCTAAACTGTGAATCCTTTCATTTTACAAGAACATGATATCGGAAATGTGATTTGCGCTACTATTGTTTTTAAAAAAACATTTCCCTAAGCATTATAACTAGTTTTTTTCAGCTTAAGCACACTTAAAATTTCTACTCGACATAGCCCATCGGGATCCTGGCATCTTGAAGTACCCCAATTTCGTATACAGTTCATAATATGAATATTTCATGCAAAGGTTGTAGATGAAGTGTACTACGGCCATAGCTAACACTAATATATCACCAGTATCTACAAAATCAAGCAATTTCGTAGAGTCAAACTTAGATTTTTCTTTCCTGTAAGAGTCAAGGATTAAATAGAAAGGCTAGTTAAAGGAAACCACTTCGTGGCTGTCCCGTACAGTCCGGCACAAAACAACCTGGAAAGCCGTACAAAATTACCGTCCCAGACGAAGTGGGGGTTGGGGGTTGGGGGGAGAGGAGGGGTGGGGATGTATTTTGATATGCCTTTGGTGGAGGTGGGGAGGAAGTTGTCAGCAGTGTGATAATTCACACGAACAAAATAATGCGAATCATTCACAACTACAAAAGTTTTTTTGTT
>JAUTXX010260986.1:0-14263 GCA_032273605.1 Panulirus laevicauda | reverse complement strand
TTGATATCTTCGTGAAGGAATGGTTGGCTGTTGCGTGAAATTTGTTCGCTCTTGGTTATATTCTGACAAAAATGTAAAGTCGACAAAGAGAAGCAAGGCTTGAAAGGTGAAGGCAACTGTGGAGTAAGGAATAAACGCCGTGGTAATGGTCATTAGGAGCTTTCTTTTCTATTCTTACCCTCTTAAATACCACTGGTGAATTCCTCCAGGGAATCATACATATGTAAAGTGAGTTCTCTGCTTATTTTCATCGCTGGAAAATGTCCTGACCATGTGTTTTCGGTGCACGAAAGTGGATTTCTATTTTTTTTCAGTTTGTAAATATAAACTTAATTTGTAGATATAGTGATATCTTTATGTGAATATCTATAGCGTGTTTCCCTCACATCGTGCACCCGAGGAGAAAATATTCACTGAAGTCTTCTGAAAACTCAGTAACTCAAGATCACGTCATGAAATTACATTTGTGTCAGTGAGTATTTTGTGACACGGTGGAAAGTCAGGTGCGACCCCGTTTGATCTAGCCAGCGCGGAACTGTGTGGCGTCCGGTAAGATCTAGTTACGTAACGTGCGTCTTAAAACAGTTCCTACACAGTTAAATACAGTCATGACGACGGACGCTGACGAACTCAGGACGGGTGAGCGTGACTGGGCGAATGGACCACAATTCTACTCCACTTGGGACGTAAGACACAGTTATGCTATGATGTACACAAGAGAGAAACCATTCGTATGTAGGGAGCAATGACAGACCTTTTTATCCTCGGACATAAATTTTTTCTTTATTGGACTTATCTTTATCTTGGTATCGGTAGCTTATCCTAGGTTGAGCTAGTCATCGCTCGGTTAATTTTGGGAACGTAACTGGAAGATTAAGTGTGGCCGACTTAGATTGTGAGCTAGGTTAGGGTGAATTTTTTTGCTCTATTTTCCACTTGATACCACATTTCTCAACCATTGTTTAACACTCCCCTCTCCTGACAATGAAGGGAAACCTGCTTGATGGTGCCCTAATTCCATTTTTCGAGAAACTTACTCACGATGAGGATATATTAGATGTTGTTCTAACTATAAATGAGGATCTCGTGAATTATGTAATGTTGGTCAACATGACAGTCGATCTCAAACATGCAGATTCTAATGATCGCACTGCCCTTGACAGACAAACCTGGGATGATATGGTCAGTGAAATCGACATGAACGTAGTGTGGAAAAGCTTCAGTAAAACTCTCAACGCAGTAGAAGGACAGTGCGTAGTAGACGAGTCTATTTCTACAACGAAACCAAGATGGTGGAACGGTAATGTAAATAAGTCATGTTGTCTAAGAAAGTAGCTCATAGAAACTCAGAGAGGCCAAAAACCAACATGATAGAGTAAGTTATGTAAATTTACAATGAGAAAGTAAGAGAGTTGTACGACAAAGTAAACGTCAATATAAAGCATACATTGTCTAAAATTGGAAAAGAAATCCTAAGGAGTTTTACAGTTATGTTAGAAGCAAGAGAGTCATTACCCAGTCAACTGGTCCACTGGCAAAAATTTTAGATGACTTTTTCTGCACCTGTATTTACGAGCGAGGGCAAAACCCATGTCCCGAATCCAGTTTCATTGGTAAGAGAAGAGAACGGCAAGTTTTATCCGAGGACAATGAAAGAGGCGAAGAATGAAACAGTTAAGCCCTTGGCTGATCTTTTTAATGTCATTTACTACGGCAAAAGTTCCAAACGAATGGAAGTCTGCCAATGCAACACCGATATTCAAAGAAGGGTAATAAGTCACTGCTCGGGAGTAATCGTCTATAGTTGGAATACTTAAGGAAACCATCATTCGAGATAGAACTGAAGACCATTTAGAGGACCACCACTTATCAAACGAATCTCAGAATGGTGTACGATGAAATCACTCATGTCTGACAAATCTGTTTGATTTCTCTTATGATATAATCAACATGTTAAATGAAAACTAAGCAGCTGATGTTATTTATCTAGATTTTCAAAAAGCATTAGATAAGGTTCAGGATCAAAGGTCATTTGCAAAATCTAAGTCGCAAGGCAATGATGGGGTTGTACTTTGGTGGATTAGGAAACTGGTTGAGTAGCCGTAAACAAAGAGTTGTGATTAATGGTCAAGCCTTAGAACGGTTAGATATAACAGGTGAGCTGCCCCAAGGATTAGTCTTGGGACCGTTTCTCTTCCTCATATATATTAGTTATACTGACAATGGGATGCATTGTAAGATGTCAAAATTCGCTGATGATACAAAGATGGGAAACATATCTACAGATGCAGTTAAACGTCTACAGCTTCAAACTGACATACACAAACGATGAAATATTTTTCCCAGTCATGTTGGTTGGTCGTTCCATGGTAAGATAACGTACGCATGAATAACGTAGTGTTCAGGTTTCATCATGTATAACGTCATCAGTGGTAGCGCTAGATGTGTGCGGCAGCAGCAGTCAGCCTGAGCACCTGAGGTGGGATGTTCTGTCACCAGCAATAACACGAGACCCAACATCCCACGTATCATAATATTTATATTTTGTAAATGATCAATTTTCTTCTGCTGTTCCCAACGTGTTGGTCTCAAGAAAACCCGGTCCTCACATTTGCCCTTCTCACAACAAGGAAAACAAAGGAATACAAAGACAAAGGAATTCAAACCGCAGCAGACCACTGGGTCCCTTCCAGGCTGTTAGTAATAGTGGACGAAATATGAAAATCATGGATCAGTGTACATGGTAAGAGCAGAAATACGTTCATATCAGCAATATATCATAGACTTTTCATGTAGCTGTGGAGGTGCAGTTAATATCAGTCATGGTTTTGAAACGAGTTACTTATCAAGTCTGTTCTTAAACGTATCTTTGATAATACTGTCAACCACTCTAACTGGTAGATCATTCTTTATGTTAACAATCCTGGTGAAAAAAATGTATTTCGCTTCGTCACTATTACCACGAGTTTGCAAGTGAAGTTAGATGATTTTATTCTTACGTTGTAGGTTCCAGTCACGATCACAAGTCTAACCCTCTGTAGGTCGTTAGATCGATAATTTGATAATCTGAAATTTTGAATGTGTGTATCCGATCACCGCATCGCCTCTTTTTGGCTGTCATAGGATTTGTTTCTCAATCCGGAAATCATCGTTGTGGCTCGTCTCTTAACTTGCTCCATTCTGTGTATCTTTTCCTCAAACTGGTTGACTAAAACTGAAGATAATATTCAAGATGGAGATGCTCGAATGACCTGTAGAGATGAGAGATAATTTCCTAGGATTTAAACGCGATAGCCTTGCCTATCTACCTATAAATCCAAGAATTTTGCTCGCCTTTTAAACTGCTCGAGTGTACAGTTTACTTGGTTTTAGATCACCAGAGAATACTACACCCAAGTCCTTTTTATCATTTACCTTTTGAAGTTATACAGGATTCACTGCCTTTCCATTTTTATTACCGACATGTGAAACCTTTCATTTATCAATATTCATATTCATTTGCCACCAATGAACCCAGTGCATCCATTTTTCTATGTACGTTTGAAGCTACAGACGTTCAATTTCTGCTGTAGATTCATTTCCTAGCGTAAAGCATAATAGATATTTCATGGGTCTGCTGCTCCATGGGTGCTGTGTCATTAATATAGACCATTAATGAAGTGTAGGTGATGATATACTAACGATTGTGCCCTAAACTGTCAGTGTTAATGCTTTAGATTCATCTCTTCAGTTCGCTCCACCTTAGGAGGATCCCACGACCCGCAGAGAAGAAAATGATGTTCATGACAACTGAAGGAAAACGACCCATCAGGTGTGTCTCATAGTAGATTGTTTACTGCTAGTTTTACATCGTGTACCATGGAGCACGTTAACTATGGACTTTCTAAGAAAATGTATCCAAGATTTTGTGGTCAGGCTGATGTCTGGACAAAGAAGACATGGGAAAGTTGCCAAATTTGTACATTGGACATGAACTTCACATGTGTTGCTATTTTCATGAAACAGTGAATTAACAATAAGAGTGTAAAACAACATTCATTAAAACAAATTTGACTTGAAATATCCTATTCTCTAGCTTTGTAATTTAGCATACATTTACCAACGTAATCATCAATAATCTTATAACAGCATGAGATGTCTTTGGCACCTTCATGTCTTGCAACAACTTACATAGATAGAGATGGTTTAAAGGGTGTCAGGATGGTCACAATACCGGCAAACCTCCATGTGTCTGGGATTTTATTGTGTCAACAGCAGTGGTGGAAGATATACGTAAGAGCCTCGACTGCAACAGGGTCGGTCTTTCATGTGGAAGTTTGAGATGTTGTCAAGACCTGTTGCAGGGGAGTTCTTTTAAGGTTTTTACTACACTGTGAGTGTCAGCAGGGATGAAAAGCGGCCCATCTGTTGTGTCACGATGGAGTTTGTGTAAGTTGTTCATTTACTCTCGTGTTTAGGGGAGTGGTTGGTGTGTGGCTCATTAATGAGCAGTTTTGCAGGAGTATGTTTATGTGGTCTTTAAGAGAAGGGGATGTTGAGTTTTAAGTGTGAGGGATGGTGTGTGAAGGCTGGGATGATGTGTGAATGCTGGGGCGGTGTGTGAGGGCTGGGGTGGTGTGTGAGGGCTGGAGTGGCGTATGAGGGTTGGGATGGAGTGTGGGGACTGGGGTGGTGTTTGAGATATGGGGTGGTGTACGAGGGCTGGGGTGGTGCTTGAGAGCTGAGATGTTGTGTGGAGGCTGGGGCGGTGTGTGAGGGCTGGGGTGGTATGTTTGAGCTGAGGTGGTGTGTGAGGGCTGGAGTGGTGTGTAAGGGCTAGGATGGTGTGTGAGGGCTGGGATGGTGTGTGAGGGCTGGGATGGTATGTAAGAGTTGGGGCTTTGGGCAAGGGCTGGGGTCGCGTATGAGGGCTGGGATGGAGAGTGAGGGCTAAGGTGGTGTATGAGATATGGGGCAATGTGCGAGGGCTGGGATGGTGTGTGAGGGCTAGGGTGGTGTGTGAGAGCTGAGGTGGTGTGTGAAGGTTGGAGTGGTGTGCAAGGGCTGGAAGGTGTGGGAGAGTTGGGGTGAGGTGTGAGAGCTGGAGCGGTGTGTGAGTTTTAGGGCGGTGTGTGAGGGCTGGGGTGGTTTGTGAGGGTTGGGGCGGTCTGTTAGGGCTAGGATGATGTGTGAAGTCTGGGGCAGTGTGTGAGGACCGGGGTGGTGTGTGAGGGCTAGGGTGGTTTGTGAGGGCTGGGGTGGTATATGAGGACTGGAGTGGTGTGTGAGGGGTAAGGCGGTGTGTGAGGAGATGGGTGGTGTCTGAGGGCTGGAGCAGTTTGTGAAGGGTAGGGCAGTTTGAGGGGGCTGGGATGGTGTGTAAGCTCTGGGTAGGTATGTGAGGGCTGGGTTGGTGTGTGATGGCTGGTGTGGTGTGTTAGGGCTGGGATGATGTGTGAGGGCTGGGACAGTTTTTAAGGGCTGAGTCGGTGTATGAGGATGGTGTGTTAGGGCTGGGTTGGTGTGTGAGGGCTAGAGTGATGTGTGAGGGCTCGAGTGGTGTGTGAGGGCTGAGATGCTGTGTGAGGGATTGGTTGATGTATGTGGGCTGGGGTGGTGTGTGGAATCTGTGTTGGTTTGTGGTTGCTAGGGCGGTTTGTGAGCGCTGGTGTGGTGTGTGAGGGGTAGGGTGAAGTCTGAGGGTTGAAGCAGAATGTGAGGGCTGGGGCAGTGTGAGATGGCTGGGAGGACTGGGGTGGTGTGTGAGAACTGGGGTGGTGTGTGAGGGCTGGTGTGGTGTTTGAGGGCTGGGATGATGTGTGAGACCTTGTGTGGTGTGTTCGGGCTGGGGTGGTATGTGAAGGCTAGGGTGGTGTTCTAGGGCTCTAGTAGTGTGTGAGGGCTGAGACACTATGTGAGGGCTAGTACGATGTGTGAGGGCTGGGGCAGTGTGTGAGGGCTGGGGTGGTACTGATGGCTAGGGTTGTGGCTGTGTTTGGGGGCATGAGCTGTGTTTGAGGGCTGGGTGGTGTGTGAGGGCTGGAGAGTTATGTGAGGGTTGCGATGGTGTGTAAGGGTTATGATGGTGTGCAAGGGTTATGGTGGTGTGTGAGGCTGGAGAGATATGTGAGGGCTGGGATGGTGTGTAAGGGTTATGGTTGTGTGTGAGGGCTGGGATGGTGGATTAGGGCTAGGATGATGTGTGAAGGCTAGGTTGATGTGTGAGGGCTAAAGTCCTGTGTGAGGGCTTGGTTGATGTGCGAGGGCTGGGGCGGTGTTTCAGGGTTCGGGCTGTATTTGAGTGTTGGGGCAGTGTCTGAGGAATAGGATGGTGTGTGAGGGCAGTGATAGTGCGTGATGGCTGAGGTGTGTGACGGCTAGGGCGGGGTATAAGAGCTTGGGTGGTGTGTGAGGATACAGGTCGTGTTTTAGTGCTGGGGCAGTGTGTGAGGGCTAGGACGTTCTGAGAGGGCTGAGGCGGTGTATAGAGGCTGGGGTTGTGTGAGAGCTGGGGTGGTGTGTGAAGGCTGGGGTGATGTCTGAGGGCTGCGGTGGTGTTTGAGGGCTAGGGTGGTGTGTGAGTGCTTAGGTTATTTATGAAGGCTGGGTTGGTTAATGAGATCTGAGGTGGTGTTTGAGGGCTACGGTGGTGTTTGAGGGCTGGAGTGATGTGTGAGAGCTTGGGGTGATGTGTGAGGGCAGAGTTGGTGTGTGAGGGCTTGGGTGATGTGTGAGGGCAGAGTTGCTGTTTCAGGGTTCGGATTGTATTTAAGGGCTGGTGCAGTTCAAGGTGCCTAGGATGGTGTGTGAGGGCTGTGGTGGTGTGTGAGGGCTGGGGTGATGTTTGATGGCTGGGGTTGTGTGTGAGAGCTGAGGTGGTGTATGTGTTTTAGGGTTAGGGCAGTGTGGAGGGCTAGAACTGTGTGAGAGAGCTGTGGCGGTGTATCAAGGCTAGGTTTGCGTGTGAGAGTTCGGGCTGTGTTTGTGGGCTGGGGCAGTGTGGGGCAGTGTGTGAGGGCTATGAATCTGTGTGAGTGCTGGGGCAGTGTGTGAGGGATGGGATGATATGTGAAGGATCAGGCTGTGTTTGAGGGCTAGGGCTGTGTTTGATTGCTGGGGTAGTGTTTGAGGGTTCGGGTTGTATTTGAGGGCTGGGGCAGATTGTAAGGGCTAGGATAGTATGTGAGGGCTGTGTTGGTGTGTGAGGACTGGGGTTATGTGTGAAGGCTGAGATGGTGTGTGAGGTCAGGCGTGGTGTGTAAGGGCTATGGTGGTGTGTGAAGGCTTGGGTGATGTGTGACGGCTGGGTGGAATGTAAGAGCTGGGGTGCTGTGTGAGGGTTAGGTGCTGTGTGATGGCCAGGGCGGTGTTTGAGGGCTAGGGTAGTGTGTTAGGGCTGCTGAGGATTGTGCGGGATGGGGTAGTGTGTGAGGGCTCTGGTGATGTGTGAGGTCTAGGGTAATATGTGAGGGCTGGAATGGTGTGTTAGGGCTGTTGTGGATTGTGTAGGCCGGGATGATGTATGAGGTCTGTGGTTGGTGTGAGGGCTAGGGCAGTGTGTGAGGGATGGGATGGTGTGTGAGGAGTTGAGTTGTGTTTTAGGGCTGGGGCAGTGTGTGAGGGGTAGGACGGTGCTAGAGGGCTGGAGCGATGTATATAGGCTGGTTTGTGTGTGAGGATTGAGGCTGTGTTTGAGGGCTGGGGCAGTGTGGTAAGTCTAAGACGGCTAAGACGATATGTGAGGGCCAGGTCAGTGTATGATGGCTGGGATGGTAAGGTGAAGGCTAAGGTGATGTGTGAGGGCTTGGGCTGTGTTTGAGGGCTGGGTAGTGTGTGAGGGCTGGAGCGGTGTGTGAGAGCTGGGATGATGTGTGAGGGCTTGGGTGGTGTGTGAGGGCTAAGGTGACATGTGAGGGCTGGAGTGGTGTTTGAGTGCTGGGGTGGTGTGTGAGGACTGGGATGGTGTGTGAGGGCTTGGGTGAAGTGTGAGTGCAGGGGTGGTGTTTGAGGGCTCGGGCTGTATTCGAAGGCTCGGACAGTTTGAATGCCTAGAATGGTGTGTGAGGGCTGTGGTGGTGTGTGAGGGCTGGGGTGGAGCTTGATGGTTGGGGTGGTGTGTGAGGGTTGTGGTGGTGTGTGTTGGCTGGGATGGTGTGTGAGGGATGGGTTGGTGTGTGAGGGTTCGTGCTGCATTTTAGAGCTGGGGCAGTGTGTGGGGCTAGGACGGCGTGAGAGAGCTGTGGTGGTGTATAAAGACTGGGGTTGTGTGTGGAGATTCGGACAGTGTGTGATGGCTGGTTGGTGTGTGAAGGCTTGGGCTGTGTCTGAGGGCTCGGACTGTGTTTGAGGGCTGGCGTGGTGTGTTAGGGGTGGGGTAGTCTTTGCTGGTTCGGGCTGTATTTGAGGGCTAGGGCAGTTTGTGAGGGCGAGGATGGTGTGTGAGGACTGAGGTGGTGTGTGATGGCAGGGTTTGTGTGTGAGGGCTGAGGAGGTGTGTGACTGCTAGGGTGGTGTATGAGGGCTGAGATGATATGTGAGGCCTGGGTGGTGTGTGAGGGCTGGGGTGCTGTGTAAGGACTGGGGTAGTGTGAGATTGTCAGAGTGGTGTTCGAGGGCGGGGGTGGTGTGTGAGGGATGGGATGATGTGAAACGTTGGGTTGTTGTGTGATGGTTAGAATGGTGTGTAAAGGCTGGGATGATGTGTGAGTTGGGGACGTGTGTTAAGGCTATGACGGTGTGTAAGAGCTGAGGTGGTGTGTCAGGGCTGAGGTGGTGTGTTAGGGCTGGGGCGGTGTGTGAGGCCTGTGGTGTTATGTGAGAGTTGGGGTTGTGTATTAGGTCTTGGACGGTGTGTGAGGGCTTGGGTGGTGTATAGGAGGTGGGGGGTTTTGTGAGGGTTAGGGTGGTGTATAAGGTCTTGGTTGACATGTTAGCGCTGGGTATGGTGTGTGAGAGCTGGGGTGGTGTGTAAGGGCTAGGTTGGTGTGTGAGGGCTACATTAAAGCATGAGGGCTGGGGAAGTGTTTCAGGGCTGGGGTGGTGTTTGAGGGCTAGGGGGGGTGTAAGGGCTAGGGTTGTATATGAGGTCTTGGGTGATGTGTGAGGGCTGGGGTGGTGTGTGAGGGATGGGTTGGTATCTGAGGGCTGAGATGATGTGTGGGGTTGGTGTGTTAGGGCTAGGACGTTGTGTGAGGGCTGGGATGATATACAAGGGCTGGGGTGGTGTGTTAGAGCTGGGGTGATATATGAGGGCTGGGGTGGTTTGTGAGTGCCAAGGTGATCTATGAGGGCTTGGGTGGTGTATGGGGGCTGCGATGATGTGTTAGGGCTGGGTTGGTGTGTGAGGGTTAGGATGGTGTGTGAGGGCTGGGGTGATACGTTTGGGTTAGGGATGTGTGCTAGGACTAGGACGGTGTGTGAGGGCTGCTTTGGTGTGTTAGGGCTGGGGTGGTGTGTGTGGGCTGGAGTGGTGTGTAAGGACTGGGGTGGTGTGTGAGGGCTGGGGTGGTATGTGAAGGCTAGGGTGGTGCATGAGGGTTAGGTTGATGTGTCTCGGCTGGGGTGATATGTGAGGGCTGGATTATTGTATGAGGGTTCTGGCGGTGTGTGACGTATGGGGTGATATGTGAGGGCTGAGGTGGCGTGCCAGGGCTGGGATGGCTTGTTAGGGCTGGGGAGGTGTGTGAGGACTGGGATGGTGCGTGAGGACTAAGGTGTTCTGTGAAAGCTGGGTCTTGGGTAAGGACTGGGGTAGTGTGTGACGACTGGGGTGATGTTTGTGGGCTGGGGTGATGTGAGAGGTCTCTGGCGGTGTGTGAGGACCGGGATGTGAAGGCAGGGTGGTGTGTTAAGGGTGTTGTGGATTTTGTGGGCTGTGGTGGTGTGTGAGGGTTGAGGTAGTTTTTTAGGGCTAGGGCTGTGTGAGGGATGGGTTGGTGTGTGAGGGCTCGGGCTGCTTTGTAGGGCTGGGGTAGTGTTTGAGGGCTAGTAAGTTGTGAGAGGGCTGAGACGTGTATAAAGGCTTGGGATGTGTTTGCGGGCTCGGGCTTTGTTTGAGGGCTGGGGTAGTGTGATAGGGCTAAGACGGTGTAAGGGCTGGGTTAGTGTGTGAGGGCTAGGATGGTGAGATAAAGGCTAGGGTGGTGTGTGAGGGCTGGAGTGGTGTGTGAGGGCTGTGATGGTTTGTGAGGGCTGGAGCGGTTTTTGAGGGATGGGGAGAAATTTTTTGAGGGCTAAGTTGATATATAAGAGCTGGGATGGTGTTTGAAGGTTGGGAGGGTGACAGGGCTTGGCTGGTGTGTGAGGGCTGGGGTAACGTTTGAGGGCTCAGGATATATCTGAGGGCTGGATTAGTTTTTGAGTGTTAAGATGGTGTGTGAAGGCTGTTGTAGTGTGTGAGGGTTGTGACGTAGTTTGAGGGCTGGGGGTGATATGTGTGGGCTGGGGTGGTTTGTGAGGGCTTGGGTGATTTGTTGGGGCTGGGGTGGTGTTCGGGAGTTCAGGTTGTATTTCAGGGCTGGGTCAGTTGTGAGGCCTAGGATGGTGTGTGATGGCTGTGGTGATGTGTGAGGGTTGGGGTAGTGTGCGAGGGCTGGGGTGTAGTGTGAGGTCTATGGTGGTGTATGAAGGTTGGGGTAGTTTGTGAGGGTTTGGGCTTTGTTTTAGGGCTGGGGCAATGTGTGAGAGCTAGGAAGGTGTGAGAGGGCTGGGGCGGCGTATAAAGGCTGGGGTTATGTATAATGGTTCAGGCTGTGTTAGAAGACTGGGGCAGTGTCTGAGGGCTAAGATGGTGTGTGAGTGCCTGGGCAGTGTGTGATGCCTGGGATGTTGTGCGAAGGCTGGGGTGGTGTGCGAAGGCTCAGGTTGTGTTTGAGAGGTCTGGCTGTGCTTGAATGTTGGATGTTGTATAAGGGGTGGGGTGATGTGTGAGGGTTGGGGTGGTGTGTGAGGGCTGGGGTGGTGTGTGAAGTCTAGGGCTGTGTGAGGGCTGGGATATTGTTTGAGTGCTAGGGTGAAGTATGTCTCCCGGGGTTGGTGTGGCATTTGTGGTCGGCAGTGTAAAGGCAGTAGTGCTTGTTTGCTTTTCAGTAATTCGGTTAGTGATGGTGTTGCTACGAGTATGGCTTTCTTTTGTGATCTTTGATGATGCCTTTTTTGTTTTTATCAATCTTTAGTCATCCCAATTCACATAGAAATACCAGCATCATAAGGAATGAAAAAGTGGAAATTGTTATTAAAGAACTTTGTTTCCGACCTTGAGTAAGTGCTTTGATCTTGAAATTCCCACAAGTGAAATTCAACCTTTGAGAAAACATCAGGCCATTTAATCAATCAATTCACATCATACTGCCTTAACCATGAATAGCATAGTGATGCTGTCACGGGATAATGACCCATTTGATGCGAGACGTACAACAAATCTGGAGGTAGACTGCAGGAGAGGCTGATTGAACGAACCATCGTATGGAACAAAACAACTCTGAGGACGACAGTGAAATCATCCTTATGCATTGCTATCATAAGGTAAAGGTTTACATCAATATTAAGAGATGGTTGACACTGAGTTGCTCAGGCACTACTCTCTGCTTCTACCCACTAAGGAGATGAGGCAACACTGGTAGTGAGTGTTATCAAATCATAATTGGAAGAGAAATGACCCAAAAGTGACCTCGTACTGACAGTTCAGATCCCCGGAGAGAAATGCTAACGACTGGACAACTGGCCCAAACACTACACTGAAGTCGCAAGTGAAACAAAATATTGTCATATATGATAATAGTTCTAATATTTGGCTGAGTAGATTACACTAGATACAAATTATATTAGGAAATCTTTCCGTTAGTTTGAGATCTTATATAAAATATTTTACGGAAGGTGAGTCTGTCAGTTGAGTGGTACGCGACATGAAGGTGATGGAACCACTATAAGAAATAATAGTCTACATCAATGGGCTCCAGCAAGTGACACGTGTATCTGTAGTGGTACGTGTACCGCTAGTGGTACGTGTATCTGTAGTAGCACGTGTACCACTAGTGGTACGTGTATCTGTAGTAGCACGTGTACCGCTAGTGGTACGCCACAGCCGTCCAATTGGTGTGTGGTGTTTACTCTTAGAGATTCTAACTGAAGTATAAAGTAACGGGAATACTTTTTGTATTGAGGAATGCTGAGCAGTACATCTTACACCCATGGTTCTTTATTCAATAATGCTATAAACGTAAGATATATACAAGTTGAAGGTCGTCGACATTGTTAAACTGGTAGTTTAAATATAAGGAGGTTTGCAGGTTGGAGGAGAGACTGTGAGAGGCTGGGATCCACTTGTATACTTGACCTCCTAGTGGAGTCTCATCAGTGGATATCGTTATCAGTGAGAATTTTGCTTCACTTTTTTGATAGACAGATAATGTTTCACATTTTTCCCTTTGTTCGTTATCTCGACATGATAAGTGAGAGCGACCAGTAGTAACGTCCACGAGTTATTGCCCCTTTAAATAATTAGCTTTGGTCCTCTCCCCGGACCAAGACCATAACTCAGAAATCTGTTTAGGAGTCTTGGGAAAGTTATGGCCTCCATTTATTAAAGTAATAAAACCCGTAGATTAATTTTCTCTCTTACTACCACTTCTCTTTATCTGAGACTGCTGACAGTAGAGCAAAAAGACTTGGTGACACAGAAAACAGTCATTGCATGGTGGCAGATGTCTCTCGATCTCTATGGTGGATGAAAAGAACTTTGTCGACTTGACACCGTGTAATTAGAGACATTACGGGAGGCAATGTCCTAAATCAATATTTTTCAAGATAGAAGTAGATGGTGGTGCGGAGCTGTAGACCAAAGTACACAAGTAGCGAGTGAAACCACAAGAGAAACGCTTGTACAATGTTCCACCTAAATAACGATTCTGTGAACAAAACTTGTCAGCATTACGCTATTGTGAGAACTTGCTTTATGATTCTAATTTGTTAAGAACTTTTGATATTAACATAGTCTTTAGCAACATAGTTATGAAAAGTTTTATCACCAATTTTGTAACTTCTCAGATGGATTGTATATGATATATCTTCTGTTAAGAGTGTGATCAGTTATACATTGGTTAAAACTTGTAAGGTTCTTAATATCAGCGTTAAACAACACAGAAACAATGTTGGATGCAGTCAGGAATTTAATGCACTGCTTGTCTACCTATAAGACTTTGGTCATCAAGTTGCCTGGAGCAGGTTAAGGTTATCACATACACTAACTCAATAATTGATAGAAATATTGTTAAATCATTTCTTATCAAACCCAGTACAGATATAAATGTGAATCAGAAATTTGATATACATGAAATAGATAACTTTGTAAGTGAAAGAATGTCAGATATTTTTCTCAGAACATTGGTTAACCTGAGTATGTGACTTAAGAGAGGTGAGGTCTTCGAGGACGACCTGTGCCTTAATCCCTTCACCTTCGCTGACCCCGTCCAGTGGCAGATGGCAAATCATATTCTAGATCTCTTTATTTGTATTCAATCCAGACGATATAGCTATACGAAAACGTTTGACACTTCGTATCTTTCGTTTCCTTATAGTTTAACCTGTAAGAGGTAAGGGAGAAAGAATTCTACCTCCGTATTCCCTGCGTATCCTAGAAAGCGACTAAAGGGGGCGGAAACGTGGGATTGGAAACCTCCTTCTTGTGTTCAGTTTTGAAAGAGAAAACGGAAGGCGCCAGGTAAGGATTGCTCTCCCTCCTCAGAAGCTTATACTGGTGTGTCTGACCGTGTGTGGATGTAGCCAAGATAAGAATAGAAAGAAAGGTTGAGTGTTTGAGGAAAGAAATTGGGATATTCCGGTTCTACGTGAAACAAAGCTAAAGGAAATATAATAAGAGTAAAGTAAGGAAATGGTGAGAGGACAAGAGCTAAGGAAGGAATAGCATTACACCTGAATCAGGAGTTGTCGGAGTGTGTGACAGAGTGTAAAAAAGTAAATGATAGTTTGATATGAGTAAACCTGAAAGTAGATACGACATATGGGTGATTATTGGTGTTTATAAAAAGAAAGATCACGAGAGGCAACTGTTTTGGAAGTACTTGAGCGAGTGTGTCAGCAGTTTTGGTTCACGAGACCGGATATTGGTGATGGGTGATGCTAATGTGAAGGTAAGTAACGTGGTAGTTGAGAGTATAGTTGGAATGCATAGAATACTGAGTGTTATGAATGGAGATGGTGAGGAGCTTGTGAAGTTGGGTGCTGAAAAATGACTAGTAACTAGGAATACCTGGATCAAAAAAAAAAT
>JAUTXX010260876.1:0-14264 GCA_032273605.1 Panulirus laevicauda | reverse complement strand
ACACACACACACACACACACACACACACACACACACACACACACACACACACACACACACACACACACACAGTGACACTGATTCCAAACAGTCCACTTTTCTGACGGGCAAGTTCCCCTCCTCCTCCTCCTCTGCGTGTTCTAATGCCTCCTTCCTCACCGCTTCCATAGCACCCTTGAGCAGGCCGTGAGACGGATCACACAGGCGCCGAAGACGGAGAAGACGAGGTCAGTTCACTGCAGGGGCAGCGAGGTCATACGCCGGGAGCATCCATTCAGGAGGTCACACCAGGTCCCCAGGGAAGGGGGCGGGGTGTATGAAAGCCGTCGACGACACACGTATATAAGCTGGAGGGAAGTCCTGGCTTTCGTGGGGGCTGGGAGAGATATCATTCCCAACCCCCTTAGGCCCAGTGCTTAGGTCCCTCACCACTAGCAGGCCGCCCTAGAGAACATTAGGCCCGCACCTCCTGAGATGTAGGGAGGTTTAATCTCAAACAACAGACAATCTTCTGTATTTATTCTGTGATCAAGATTCTGTCGAGACGTTGAAATCAGTGTAGAGTTTTCCCGCCCAATTTGTGTCTCTCTCACCCCATCACCAGGTTTCTCATGAAATATTCATACATTACGAATGTATGAATCCATGTTCAAAGTCTACTATACAATGTTACTCAAGGAGTATACATCATTAAAGAATATCCAACGTGGAGTGAATTATCGTAAAAGAAAAATTTGATAATGACTAGCAATCCTACCATATCTAAAATACATTAAGACGTAACTTATATCGGATCCAATACAAGCAATATTACCCAGTCGAAATTGTGGAATATATTAGTCTTCCTCGTATACTCTTGTCATCAACAGATATTTTCCTATTCATAAAGATGTATATTTTGGATTGATGCTGTGTAGTTATGCTTGTAAACTTGGAGCTGTGTGAGTACATATATCCAGTATGTAAACTTGGGGTGGTGTGAGTAAACATCTGTCGTGTATGAATATATATCAAGGATGTAAACTTGGAGAGTTGTGGATATTCATATTATATGTAGACTTGGAGGTATGTGAGTATATATCTAGTATGTAAACTTGGAGTCGTATGAGTATACATCACGTATGCAATATTGGAGCTTTGTAAGCATACATCAAGTACGTAAACTTGGAACTGTATGAGTATACATTATGTAAACTTGGAACTGTATGAGTATACATTATGTAAACTTGGAGCTGTGAGTATACAACAAGAATGCAAAGTTGGATCTTTGTGAATATACATCAATTATGTAAACTTGGAGCTGTTAGTATACATAAAACGTAAATAACCGTGTGGGTGTACGTAAAAACAAATTTCGATTTTTGTGAAGATACATCAAATTTGTATATTTGAAGCTGTGTGAGTATACATCAAGTATGTAAACCTGAATCTGTGTGAGTATACATCACGAACGCATCGTTGGAGATCTTTGAGTATCCATCAGGCAAGTAAACTTGAGGGTGTATGAGTACACATCAAGCGTGTAAACTTGTATCTGTGAATACACATCAAGGATGTAAACTTAGATATCTGTGAGTACACATCAAGCATGTAAACTTAGATCTGTGTGAGTATACACCAAGCACGTAAACTCCGAAGCTGTGTAAGTATACATTATGTAGGGTACCACGAACGGGGTAGACCTATGCTCCTGTCCTTCGTCAGCGTAGTATACAAAGCAACGCATGGTGTCGAAGAGTAAACTCCATCCCGAGAGAAAATGTATATAGTGTATATAGGTGTATATAAGTTCGTGTGTGTGTGTGTGTGGCAAGGTAGCGTTGGCCAATGGTGATGCGGGCCACTCCCGCAGCACCACGTCTCCCCCCGACCGACTCAACTCCACTATCCCTCCCTCATCGTTTACTACTCCCTCCTCCAACCGTCCCCTCCACCTGCAACTGTAAGCCGCCCCTCTGGTAACTCCCCCTCTCTCCTCCCCTCCCTCCCCCCCTGCCGCCACCTGCTGGTGTACGCTGCCGGCTTGGGTTACCCCCCCCCCCCCCCCCCAGCCTGCCTGCCTGCCGCAGTTCCTCGCTCATTGTTACCAGCGATGAAGGTGTCCTGCGATGACCCTTCTCCATACAGAAAACTCGCCAAGACGTATACTGAATTGTCTCTTTGTCTCCTTTGGTCAATATTATACGCTCATGATTTCTTGGACACGAATATTTTCTTTATATTCAATCAGCTTTAACATTATTGCCAGTATACATCATAATGTTCTGGATTATAATGACTTTTTACACTTTTAGCCGCAAGATATAAGGGTGAAAAAATTCTAAATACGTATCCCCTCTGTATCGTAGGAAAAAAAAGGGTAAGGGGGTGATGGAAAAACAACCCCCCCTCCCCCCTGCATCATCACTTTCTAAAATCCGGAATAGACGGAGCCAAACGAGGATTTTTTTATTCTTCCTCTAAATTTAGGCTTAGTCGTCTGCTTCTGGCGCTATTATATTGCTAAGGCAGGGAATGGCGAGGGGTTAGAATAACAAGGAAGTGACTACATATAAAGATATAGACCGACACATGAACTCGTAAAAGGGAAATCTTAACCAAAAGCCCACCTTTGGCGAGGAAATATCATCAGTAGACGATAAGTAGCAAAACCTCGTCGTGATATTTCTCAACTCTCCTTAATGTACTACAAAATCCTTTGATATCATTTTCCCAGAGTGTAATAACATTATTGTTTTTCAAATCATAATTCCAAATCATTTTAAAACCACAGTGCCAACGTAAGAGCATTGCCTGCCTCGTCTGATATTGAATTTGATTCCTTATCCCGTCAAAGCCTGTGAAGAAAGAGAAGCATTTAATATTTAGTCTATATAACCGAATGTAGCATCAAAGTAGAGGATTCTTTGTAAATATATTTGGTCTTTAAACTGCGTGAGAACCACTGAAACTATATGAAGGGTATAGATACATTATGTATTGTACAACGTTACTAACTATTGATTCAGTATAGAGAATTCCAATACGGAAAGTAACTAAACCTAACTCCATAAATATGACGCTAAAATCCTTGGGTTCACGATGGCCTAGCCTTTTTGACCTGATGCTTAGGTATCAGTCAGTTCAAATACCCTCAAGCGACCATACACAAGGGTCGAACCTTCGTCCTGGAGGAGTTAAACGCATTTGGTTCAGGTTGGGTGGTTCATTAACTCCCAAAGTTCGTGAAATTCTTCCGGAAAACCAACTCTTTTCTCGCTGATCATTTTCCTATTTACCGTTTCCTTTGCAGATCAGAGTAATGACAGTTTAAAAATCTCTCTCATCATTGCTATTCTTCATGAAATAATGTTTTGAAGTCTTTTCTTTTAATTTCTAAAGTGGAATTCTTCATCAGAAGGCTTTTTTGCTCTTTGAGATTAGTAAGACTACTATTCAAACCTGTATCATTATGACAGCCTAGTCGATCCATTTCTCTTTCAACTTCCCATCTATTCTTTTTCCTTACACCGATAACCTCTTGAATTTCATTCGCCTTCTCATGTTTTTCTTAACAATTATGATCTACCATTTTCTAAAATGCAGGTTTTCTATTTACTTCATATCTTGGTGATTGTTCTTTCACTCATTTCTTTATTTCCCTTACTTTTTAACCCTCTCAGAATTTACGTACATGACTGGAGCCTTCGACATAGAGAAGAAAGCACCATGTGGCTGGTGGGCCGTTTTGATAATTGTTTCTTTTCCTACACCTCAAAGCTTTGGAACTCTTTATCCTCCTGTCTTTCCCTAGTAAACATGACTTGACATTTGAAGGGCAGGTTTTTCACTCCCTCAAAATTCTTAGTTACTTCCCCTTGTATCTTCTTTTCCCCTTTCATAATGCTCTCTATATTTCACTTTATCCATGAATTTCATCCATGACTGGAGCCTCCAACATGAAAAAGACAATATCTATCCACTTGTTATCCATCCACATATTCTGATTCTGGAATTGTCTCTCCATTACTGTTTAAGTGTGATGAAAAGAGGCTCAAAGTCACCAGCTTTTGCTGTGGTATTCATCACAGATTAATATTGATTCAAATGCACACAAAAGTAATATGCGAACTACACCTATGAAATATGTCTGGAGTTGAAGAATCAAAGAACATGGAAGGTATAAAGTATCCAGGAAGAATATTATTAAGTTGTCTTATCTTTTTGAAGTTTACAAAAGATTCTCTACAACAAAAATAATATTCACTGTACTTGAAATTGGCAGAACAAGAACCTTCTGTTGAACTTGATACAAAGTGAATCACTTGAAAAATCGAATTGCGTGTTACACTCGCTTCTAAAATCATATGCAGTGCAAAGGTATTGATACATATATAGAATATGGAGGCTAACATTTGACATGCCAGATAAAAATTCCACATTCATTTTCTAACACCATTTCTTTTACACTTCATTTGACTTAGGAGCGAATCTGAATAATGACTCTTTAACCTAATTCATCTGAATATGAAGAGAGAAAAATGAGACATTTGTGGAAGTCCGTTTCACTTTAACATACGTACTCTGCGTGGGTTGTGGATATGTAAGAGTTCAGCTGTCTGTATATGTATATACCTTATTCATCTCCTGAAATTGGGAATGGATGAATGATAACAGGTAGATGAAATAGATTATGAATCTGTTAAAGACTGAAATTACTGTTAAAGTACATTATCTGTAAGATTTTATGTTCGCTAACAATATTATTCGTCGGCTGGAAGTGTGGTGCGCTGCCAGACGGCCGAGGTGGCTGGGAGTGCGTTGGCTTGATAACGGTCAGGCGCACCGCCATGTGTATTTGTCTTTATTGTTGAACTTAATTTGTACATTAAAACAATTTTTTTTGGAGGATACCCTCTTCACGCATGGCAGAGAGTATATGATGCTTCATAAGACCTGCGGTTGAAGGTAAGAGAAAATCTGCGATACCTGCAATTGTATAGAGAATTTTGCCATTAGCCAGGCAATGATGTGGCTATAATCCAGTAAAATCCTGCGGGAGTTGGAATCGTACATTGCACTAAATGGCTGTCACTAGAGTAATGATTATAGACAGAGAAAGTCAGGCATATCTAGGCATGCTTATTATTTATTCAAGGACGAGTAAGTTGATCTTAGTCGAGCACCAGAAGCCGGAAAATACTTAGGAATCAGAGCACCGTGAAATTACGTTTTGTAGCTACGTAGGTGAATTCTTAAGGCAGTAGGCGGTGTCCACCGATGACACTCTTATGTCTTCCCTCCGAAACTTTGTTTTTAAGATATAGCTCCAGCCCGCTCACGACATTAGCTGTTTAGTAGTCTAGAATGTTTTAATTTTCCCCATCATGAAATATCTAAGCGCTTTTCAGAAGACCTTCCATGTCCCAGCCGCGACCACCACTGGGAGGTAAACAGTTCCAATAAATCAACTACTGTAGCTGAATTTTTTTTCTTATATTCATTTATGTTTGATATATATATATTTTTTAAGATCTTTTCATCAATGCTGCGTTGTATATCCTATGCCCATCTCCATAAATCAGCTCTCATTTTTAATTTGCGCTTAAAAAGTGTTTTTTTATGCGTTTCAGTCGTACATCCCCCTTAGCCTTTCGGTATTACAGTGTGGGGTTATGATAAAGCTTTTCCTATGGAACCAGCCAGAGAATTTGGGAAATATCTTGGGATTATGGTATCTCAGTCGTGAACTAATGATTAATAAGTCATGTAGAGAGGGAGGGAACGCTGCAAACTTATCGTCTTGTTTAATAAAGGTTACAGAATGTATGCTGGTAGTTACAGACTTGTTGGTTTGACATGAATTTTGTGCAAGGTTTTAGAATGTATTTTTACGAAATATAGACCCTTCAGTAACGAACGAAGCATTATAACTAGGAGCTAATGTAAAAAATCCTTTCAACAAAATGGAACTTGTGTCAGACAGTTTGTTTCGTTGAAGGGGAATTGATGATTAATGGTAAATTTATACTTCATTGATGTCACTGTATTTTATAAATAGATGCAACAGGATTTCTTAAAAAATGGTAGGATATAATGTGGAGTACTTGGATGGGATGATTTCCTTTTTATGCACTGGCTATATGTATGGGATGATATAGTTAGGGCTATGGGTGCACAAGTTCTTGCCTTACTTCAGGAGCACAGTGAGTCAAATATCAATATTTATTGAGATCATATTGCAGAATTTGATATAGTTAGTAGAGTAATACAGCATTCCATCAGCAGATAACTTTTAAGAGTGTAATGTTAGGTTATGCGTTAGGTTTCTTGGGTTGATATTGCGTTTGTTGTAAAAGAAAAAAAAAGAAGCTTGAAAAAATGGAAGTCACAACTCAAGAAGCCAGACCAAAATTATCATTCTTTAAAGTGGACAAGAATTCTACAGACTATGATTGATTTTTGTGATTTTCATTGATACTGATGTTAGGATTGCTGCATCCCACGAGTAAAATGATCTCGTATACCTGTAGCTTCCCAGGTGGACCTTTTATATCTTATGAGAATTGATAAGAAAGAGTGGGGAGTGTTATGATAAGAAAATTTGGAGAAATTCAGGTTTTATGTAAAAACAAGTGAAATTGAAGATCAAAAAAATTTCCTTGAGAAGAGGACTTTGACCAGAAGAATAGAAGTGTGCTAACATGACAACCATACTAAAGAAGGGTAACAAGTAACTAGCAGGGAACTACAGACTAGTAAGTCTCACTATTGTGTTTTCAAGCTGCTGGAAACTGGTGAGAAATGCCCCTGTGGAATGGCTGATACTGTACAGTAGGCCAACCAACCAACAGTTTAATTTGGGAGGTGGAAGATATGCAGTGCTTGCTATTTAAAATATTAGACTGAATTATTAGACATGGGAGGCAGTATAGATAAAGTGTACTACAATTTTAAGAAAGCATTTGACTAAGTATCTCATAGGAAGAGAGAGTGGAGTCATGTGGAATGGGGAAAAAAATCCTATTTTGGGGTGAATAAATGCCTTAAAAAGTAACAGAAAATATAGGTTTATTAAATCAGTGGTAAATCACCAGAGTCGCAGGTAATCTTTGAAATTCAAAGGGATCGCTGCATGACCCCAAGCTACTTACTGTAAGTATTATTACATTACCCAATGTTGTTAGTGAGTGTAAGGTGTTCTCATATGTTGATGACTTAAGAGATATTTAAGGATGCTGGCATATTAAACATGGGGAATTGTCATAAACCTCAGGGCAGTGTAAATACCATGTATGAGTGGGCCTTTTAAAACCTTTTAAGGCATGACCTAAGTTTAAATTTTACAAATGTGGAGTCAAGATGGCAATTTAACCTCATCTAGTTTGATAGAATAAACAGAGTTGGTTCTGTAAGGGAAATAATCAGAAAACTTTATGTATTTCTTGAGGATAGATTCATACTGCTTTGTAAGCAATTGTTACACTTCGCTCTGAGTATGCAATTCAAGTTTGGACTCCACATCTAACTGCAAGAAAGGTAACAAAATTGATACTAGGATTTAGACTTAACATACTAGGAGGGACTGAAGTGTATAGATTTAACAACACCCAAATCTTGAAGATTGAGGGAATATCTATTCTATATATATATATATATATCTCTGATGCCTGTTCCCTCAGGGAAGTCCCATCAAGGGGATGGCCATGACAAAAGTCTCCCTGTCCTAACATATCTCTTTTGCATACACCTTCCACACATTCTTATACCATTCGTATTCTCCCATATCACAGGTGGTTGTCCTCTCACACCAACCTCTGTAATTGTACTATCATATGCTCTCCTTGTAAACTCTGTCATGCATTCTTTCCACATGCCCAAACCATCTCATAGTATTATGTTTCACCCAGTAGTCTCCAAATTTCTTTCCATTTGCATTCCCTGCTGTATCACATCTCTCTTAGACCCCTTCATTTTTCTTCATTTTTACTAGTCATACCACATGCTCCTCTGAAGTAACTCATTTTCACCTCCTGTGTCTCATTCCATGTCCATGTTTCGGCTGTGTAAGTCAGGGTTTGGAGGACAATGCTGTCCCATAATCCTTTCACTTTCGTACGTACACCTCTACCTTTTATCCTATTAAGGGACCTAATGACCTGCTCTCTCCCTTACTTCTTCCAAATCACCAAACTTACTCAAGATAGCATCTACATAAATTCACTCTCCTCCTCTAGTCATTCTCCCCCCAAATTTATAACACGGTTTAACACACTTTCTTCTTTCACTGTAGAATACTTTCTCTCTGTTTCCTTGAAAATGCCATGACTTTACTTTTCATTCATTTAACTTCAGATGCCTACACTACACACATCGTAAAAGACATTTCAACCTTCTGCAGCCCCTCTTCACTCTCAACAAATGACACAATATCATATGCAAACAGGCCAGTCTCTTGCCACCATACCTCACTACCAGACTCCATCTCTTTACCCCCTTTTCCAAGTTATGCCTTCGTCTCTCTTATTGCTCTATCCATTATTTATTAAAAAGCCACAGTGACATCGCACAGCCATGCCTCACACCTACATGTTTACCAAATCTTAAATAACTTTTCATCCACTCTTACACATGCATTTGCTCCTTTATATAAGGCTTTTACACCATGCAACAGTTGTCCCCTACCCCATTATCTTTAATGTGTCCCACAAAACATTACACTCCACTTTGTCATACATAAAAGCTGCATAGAAGTCCTTACCATTCATTAGATACTTTTCCACAGTCATTTTCACCTCAAAAACCTGATCCACTCATCCCCTACCTTTCCCAAAACATCCCTTGCTCCTCACTTATTCTACATTCGGTCACTTCCACCACTCTGTCAATCAACACATTGAGGGGTCTATTTGTTTTCAGTAATAGAAATGATACTAGAGGGCATAAGTATATGGTTACAAGGAGCACTAACAGCTGAACATGATGAGGTACTTTTTTGTACATAGAATAGTGACCTAATCTGAAAGAGGTAGGAAGTGCACCAAGAGTGAAAGGCTTTGCAAGAAGGCTAGATAAGCATTTAGTTAATGAACCTGGAATTTAGATCCTAGCATCAAAATACCCATCACCCAAAGTTACATGTACTTAACCAAAGTAGTGATGACAGTTGGACATCCTTCAAGCCTATGGTTTGAAAAGGATCTGTAAGTGCCCATAAAACCTGTTAATACTTACTTAACTGTACGTAGGGGCAAAATTAGTTAGAAATGTAACATCATTATTTTATTATGTTTCATCATATGCTGAAGGATTCTATTACTTTTTTTGTGGCATAACTAGGGTGGAGCATGTAGGACAGCTGCCCTAAGATTCATCATAGATGAGGGCATAAAGCTCCAGCTACCTAAATGATCAAAAGTAATTTTGATCATTTCAAAGCACCATGGAATGTAGAGAGGTTTTTGTCAGTCCCACTACGTCTTCTCATATTATAATTAATTTATTTTGTGCCATTATGTATTTTGATTTATTAGGATTCAAGAACTAAAAATCATGAGCAGGTGAACTTTCAGTTCGATGGTTGATGGAAGATTATAAAGGGGATTATATTTATAAGAGTTTGTATAGCATTAATGGATGATAGGGCAGACTGGAAGGGAAGGAAAGAGATATATATAGTTGGATGGTTATTTGGGATTTTGGCTTATTGACTGTCAGGGTTAAGGTTGTCATGGTCAAGTTATAACCCAGTTGAATAAAAAGATATACCTTCAGGCATGGAAGACTGTTATAAGAGTGTACCCTCTCCCTCCATATATATCCTTTTAGAGATATAGGTTGGTTATTTGGGCTTGACATATCAGCCACCAGGGTGATTAAGGCCATTAGTGTCAAGCTGTTAACACTGATTTGAAAGTTTCAAATATCTGTAAGGGATAAAGGTTAATTGGTTATTTAGGCTATAGGACTATTGACAACATCCTTTCCCCCAGACAGCTCACAGGCATAATTATGAAACTACTGAAACAAAACAACAACAAAAAACAGCTATATAAGCCAAAGTGTACCCCTGAAAAGAAGAACCATGAAAAAGCTACACAAAATCCAACCTTGAGTAACTGAACTACTTTTCACTCCTGTTGATACTTGCATCACAAAGCCTTAAAGAATTCCTTGCAGTAGGTGCTGTTAACATAGCCTTTTGGTAAAACTTCAGTTGAAGTGCAAACAGACATCTAGCATACATCATTTATAGATTTAAGAAGTTGAATGACAACAGAGAATGTTCAAGAGATGGGATGCCATGATTGCAAACTCCTTCCCTGTAAAGTATAGTTACGTAATTGAATAACAACTTAAACCTAAAAGTGGAAGCTTTTAAACAAAAACCATTGTAAACCCTTCAAATCATCCAATTCTCCCTCATCTTGCTACCCATATCTTTGCTGTCTTCAGTATACAGACATTTAAAAACTGATCCACAACAGAATCAGCCATTATATTTCACTCTTTCATATGCATCACAGCCTTAGACCTAGCACCATTATACCATGCAGCATGCAAATCTCACACAGACACAACACATCCTGGATGGCTTCACTTTCCCACAGTTACCCTCCATACAACATTGGTAGCAATAGATGTCAGCAGAGGACTTGACACTTGTTCCCAGACACATTGCCATACAAAAGATGCTTGACATTACCCTCAACAACAATGAAAAAAAATGACTAGCCAACTTCATAGCTGGCTGGCAAATCAGAGTCATTCACTAAGGCTTCATCTTCAAAATCCTGAGGCTCTTTAGTGGAGCTTCCTAAGCTCTTTCCCAAACCATCTTCAGTTTCTTCATACTTGACCTCCTAACCTTTCATTACCTCTTGCATACCACACTGTGAAAGGCCTCGCAGTGACATCATAGCACCCTAATACAGCCCAGGCAGCAGGAAACAGGTAATGTTATATTACTGATGTAGAATACTAGCTTACTCGAAAAAGAATGTCTGCATATATTCAATAGTTTATGGTCAACCTCATAACCTGGTGAAGTTTTTGGTTGGTCTTCACCCCCACAGCATAGGTTGGGCCCAGGTTGTTGGATGGGGTTGTTGAAAGCAGCATCCTTCAGGCCTACATAGCTCTCATAGTTTGGCTGGTCTTGTTCACTTTGTAGGTACTTGTTCAGTGCACCCTTAAACTTCTCTCAAATGTATCTCATGCTGTTTCTTATGTTTGTAGGCAAGGTGTTGTGAAATCTTTGGCCCTAGATGTTTATGGTGTTCTCTCTTTTCATGCATATTAGGCCTTTGGATTTCAGAGATAGTAGTTTACAAAGTCTTCCATGCCTGTTGTTCCAGCAGGATACTATTTCCAAATGTAAGTTGGGAACCATACATCCTAGGATTTTCCAGGTATAGATGATGATACACTTTTCTTATCTACACTTCATGGAGTATAGGCTCAAAGGTTTCTGACATTCCCAGTAATTTAGTTCCTTTACTACATTAATGTGGGTTCTGAAAGAGATCTGAACACTTTCCACAATTTTGCCTACTTTTTAGGGTGATGTAAGAACACAGCAATACTTAATTCATGAAAGAATTATTGGCCTGAATATCATCGTCATTAGTTATTCTTTGCTTGTCTTGAAGGTTTGCAGGATCCAGCTTTCCATCCTTCTACATGAGGCAAGTGCCTTTTTATTAAGTTTGCTGAAAGTTACGTTGTTATACTATTTCTCTGAGGTTTTTCACAGGGAGATATATTACTGGCAATACCCACTTGGGTATTGGAGGGGTCAGCGATGGCTGTGTGGTGTACCTTCATTCTAGTGGTTGTCAAGTTGCACCCCTTTGACCAAGGTAGTTTTCTTTTCTTTTTGCCTCACCAAGTCGTGGACTGCAGCTATTCTGTCTACAAACATACCTTGTCACACATAACACTTAACAATGCCCTTGCACAAGTCATTCTTTGTAACTTTTTTTTTTTCTGTGAGTGCCATGCCTTTTGGCAAAATAGTTCAAGAAATAGATATAAGTAGTTAGTAGGAACATTAGGCAGGAGCATTAGGTTGAAGAAGTTGGTATGAACATCAGCTGGGAGCATATGGTAATAGTAGTTGGTAGGAACATTATTTAGTAGCCTTTGAAAAGACTATGCTAGAGTTACCCTCTGCCAGTGGCCTATTAAGGGTGAGGCATTGAAGTCTGAGAAGTGGCACTGAAGTTCACCAGTAATGGTGACTCTTTTGCTGTGGCAACCCACTCAGTGGGGTTACCAAATGGGACAAGCATCAGAGATGTAGATGGATAGATAGGTCTTTCACATTTTGTAGCTGCTTTATGATAGCATCTTTGTCTGTGTAATATTCTATATTTTTTTGATGTCTTTGTTTCCTTTATATTGGAGGGATTAATGTTATTTCCTTTGAAAACTTGTCATTCTCAGTTGCAAAGGTAAAGATTTCGTTCATGTCTCATTGTAGCCTTTAGGTATCTATTGCTGTGATTTTTATACTTATTCTTGTATCATCTATAATGGATGATGTGGAACTGTGGCTTGCATTTGCATCAGTGTCAGATTTGAGAATGTAGGACAGGAGGTATGCAAATATAGTTCCTTTGGAGACTAAGCTTTTACTTTTGTGGCATTGGATATGGCTTGGTTTACAATTATGTGATGTGATCTATTAGGTAAAAAGTTGTGTACCTATCTTGCAGTTTTTCTGATTATTCCCATCCTTCAAATTGTATGTGCTGTAACACCATGTTCACATTTTTCTGATGCTTTTTCAGTCTCTGTAAATCACCTTGATGCTTTCTTTGTTTTTCAGAACTTCAACAGTAGTCAGACAGTTGAAAGAGGCAAGATCTTCTGTCCTGGAACCATGTTGTCTTTGGGTATGTATATTGTTCACTTCCATAATCTTAGTAAATTTACCTCTTGGGGCTCTTTTGAAAAACTTCATAATGTATGATGTTGATGTTATCAGCTGCTGTCTTTTGTGGCTGCTTTACTTCCACCTTTTTGGGGTGGGGCAGCATGTGTCAGTTTCAGACTCTTGGGAATGATGACAGAATCTAGAGTTTTTCTCCAAAGGATATTTAGTACTTGCGCTAGAAGTGTTTTGCATTTTTTTTTTTTATGGTTTCATGAGCCCTGGCCTGGGGCACAGTGCATGGGCATGCTCTTAATGGCCTCTCTCAGAATTTTGTGTTGAGATAGTGATACCTGCTATGTGCATACTAAGGGATCACTGTTTAGGAAGAAATCTGTTGGGTCATATATTCCTAATGTGGTTTTAGGCTTAATGAGTACTAGTTGATTATGCCTATTTTTTTAATCCTTTTCAGAATCTCACTCATTTCCTGTTAGTCGTCTGTAGAAATACCTTCTGTTTTCAATGGGCCAGTGGAGTTTTTGGTCCTGGATTTGCATTTTGCCTATGAGTGAAAGTATTCTAGGGTGTTTGACAGACATGAATCCAACTTGCACCCTCCCATCACTCAGAATTATCAACCACTTCCACTTATCAAAACTACATATATGCTGGATATCACATTATGATGGCCATATGGCATTCACTTCCCACTGTACAAATATTGCCACAAAGGTTATAAACAAATTAATGTCCTCCAAGCACTTAATAGCACACTGAACCAGATTAAATGAGAAAAGGGATCCTATAGTATCCTTTGATAATGGTTCATCTGTTCCCCCAAAACTATGCCTGCCTGATCATCCACTCCATCAAAAACAGTTATCGGTAAACCATGCAAAACAAATTGCCCAGAACAATTATCACAAGCTTTGTAACCACATTAACCCTCCACACATCAAAAAATGCTACCAGTACAACCTCACTTAAATTTGCTTGGCGCTTGGTTCTTGAGAAATGCACTAAATCCTCTTCATCAAAATTAGTCCAAAACCAAACACTTAACCCCAGGTAGAACTTACAAGCTTACCCCAGCTTCGTACATCAGCAATCACTGATCCCCTCTCCCATCAAACATGACATTGACTAAACGTGGACAGTGAAATGACCCATGTAGCGCAAGACATCCACCCTCGCAGCCCAGTCTTAAACTCCATCGTTCAGACGTGTACAAGTTATACTTTCTTGAACATATCACAAGACCCTTTTTGTTGAAGATGTAGCTACCACAGTGAAGATTATGAATGCTCTCGTCTCAGTCATCCTGTACTCATCCTCCCCCCCCCCACCACCACCCCCACCACCCCCACCACCACCATACACACACACCCACACCCACACACAAACA
>JAUTXX010260656.1:0-14267 GCA_032273605.1 Panulirus laevicauda | reverse complement strand
CCCTGTATTATGACATTTACTCCATCACAATCTGAAGTTATGGTCGTCTCCAACCGTGGATAGCCCAACCCAACCCACGTCCTCACCCCACACACACTACTACAACAACCTACCATGTCTTCCACAATTTCAAAAACATTTTCCCCAATACACTTCTAAAACATCATAGCCATAATCTGCCATGTCCTCCACAATTTCAAAATAATTTTCCCCGCTACACTTCTAAAATATCATAGCCATTGTATCTACCAACCAATTCTAACCAACTATAGATGGTCAAGATATAAATTCATTATGTTTAACACATATCTAAGTGTTAGAAATACCAGTGTTGGACCCTCGTGTCGCACCACCACCAGTCGGTCATACATCAGCCGGAGAGAACCCGGGACCAGCGTAATTCAAAGACCTGTCAACATTTCTTCATTCTTCAGGATTACGGTCGCCCGCAAAATCAGTCAGGGTTCCTCCATTCCCTGGAAAATTCCCTTCGTCCTAAACTCCCATGGGATAAAACCACCCCCACCAAGATCAACAACCCAGCATTGTTCCAAGCCCTTATGATGGTGACGCCCCGCGAGAAACGGATCATTTCCCGTGACCCGCTACATTTCTTACTGTCGCACGCTCAAACCTCGAAGCTTCAACCCGCTTTTACCCAGGGTGGAGCCAGGGTGGGGTTTACTGCTGGGTAAGAATATCTCTGAGAATCAGTATCTTTATAAAATATGGCGAATGACAATTTAGTCCAGATGACCCAGCTAAACTTCAGTTTTGGTGTGTCTGTCTGTCTGTCTGTCTGTCTGTCTTGCAGGTTCATGTTGCAGACTTATCTAACTGTCAAGTCTGCTAACAATTCCCTTCTCGATCTCCTTATAACATGATCCTTTCACAAGGCATCCTTCGTCACACCTGGACACGTCGCACCACTATGCCTCAGCACAGACCTAATTCTGACAATCCTCGACCCCACTTCCCTCACGTCTTGCATCTGTATAATTACTAGATCGTACTATCCTCGGTAGGATCAAGTATTATCACCTCTCATCATTGTCGCATCCTTTCAAGGAGGGGTACACACACAATCCCCTGTTGTTGTATTGCCCACACAACAGGAGAGCGCATGTGCAGCCTTCGTAAACCTCAAATAGGTTTTCAGTATCGTACATATGATCCTTCTCCTCGAACCACTTTCAGAACTCGAAGTGAGGAGTTCCTCCCTGCACAGGTAAGGTCCCTCGGCCCGACACTACTCAATGCTGTTTTTGCGTAAACTGCTCAAAAATCTTGAACTTGGATCCTAATGACACTGTACAGTGTTATGCTCATGACTTCTGTCTAGACACATCCCCCATGAGTGATGATCCTTGACCTTTGACCCCAACATTAGCTTGTTTCCCCTGTCCTCCAACCATGGACCATTAGGGTCACTCACACATGAACCCAGACAAACACACACGACCCCTCACACATCACCGACTCTTAACGCACATATCTATAACGAACTCAAGAATCTATAGTGTAACGTTGTATAACAGTTTAGTAAGACTAATTAGGAATACAAGGAATTTAAGAGAGGTGAAACACCACCAGAACACTGTGTCCTCACGAGGTAAGAGTAGAAGGAAATTCTATAAACATTTTCTGTCACTAAGGAGACGCAAGCAATGTTGGTCGTGGACATGATGGGAAATATCTATAAAGTGTATTCTTAAACGTATCTATGGTACTGCTTTCAACTACTGTAACTGGTATATCATTCTTAAATCCTGTGTAAGAAAATGTACTTCACCTTATTCCAGGTACAAGGCTTGCCCTCCAGTTTTGTACCCACTACTACGAGTGAGATCAGACGACAGCAACACTCAAGCTACACCTCAGATCAAGGGTATTGAAGCCTGCGACCAACTCAACTCAAAGACACTAAGATAAATCACGAGTGTTAGAGGGACAGAGGGATGTCTATGTAACAATAGACACCATATTTTTTTCCTGTCTTCTTTTTACGTTAAGTTCCGTTCATGGAACTAGTTTGAGAGTAACTGTCTCACAACAGGTCCACTAATGTCCTTCTCTACTCCTTCCATTACCTAACTACCTCCTCCCCAACCTTCGCTACCACCCCTACTACATAACTACCTCCTCCCTGACCTTCTTTCCCCACCCTCTACGACCTAACGACCTTCTGCCCACCACCCACTCCCTAATCTCTCCCCTACACAGTATCTAACGACCTCCTCCCCAACTTCCCTCCCGCCGCCACCTAACATATCTCCCTCTGTCTCTAGCGTGAATTCCATCATTAATCTCCACTTCTCGCTTACCCACGCCCTCCCCAGCCAGCCAACCAACTCGCCAGCCAGCCATTCAATCTTCCCATCCACCACCAGAGTCGAATATCAGCTAAGTCAGCCACCCTGAACGTGTGTAGTTTGCTTGGGAACGCTGGTGTTCCTGGAGGCTAAGTGACAACCTCCTCCAAACCTCAATCAAATCAACACTCGCGAGTCTTTATTCTGGGGTTAAGGAAATAGAAGCGACGGACGTTTGCTAACATTCTATAGCGGAAGAAAACATATGCAAACGAGGTCGCTTCAGGATGGCACAGGGGATGAGAGAAATATATAGAGTTAGAGAAATGAATATATACAGACATTATACGTGGCAGCTAGAGACTGGATATGTGCAAAGCGAGTCCGCTGTGTCTTTCTTCTTGACGCAGGAGATACAATTACGTAGAGAAGACAGGAACGAAACAGACAGATTGACAGATAATGAAATCACTGCAGCTAGGAAATATTTTATCGTATAATGTGGTCTTACAGGATCCAATGTATGTATGGTAGTGTGATCTCACTTAGCCAATAGATGAAAAAACATATTCTCTTTCCTTCCCCGCCTTCGCAGCACGTCGTCCCCTATACACCACATTATTCCAATCTATTTTGTCTCCTGCACTCCTCTCGTTCTCCAAAATGCTCAAGTCCCGATCACTAATGTATAAACTACGTGAAACCTACGAGATAAATAACCTTATACCGACACTCCCTCCTGGCCATGGGTGAGCCTTCGGAGTGTAAACGACCTCCCACCTGCCCATCTATCCCCCAGGAATCTCTCAACCCCGGCCAGTAATCCTACTTAATCCTGCCCTCCCTTCCTGACCCATTCCCTCACACACACACACACACACACAAGGGGATTGTTACTGGAATCACGTGGATAAGGCTGATGAAGTGATTGTTCGTGTGGGGCAGCTGTGGGGTGTTCTGTGGGAGCAGGATGGTCTAGTGTGCACTGGAAAGTTCGTGTGGGGCAGCTGAAGGGGGTTCTGTGGGAGCAGGATGGTCTAGTGTGCACTGGAAATACTTTTCCAGGATATTCATCAACGTCTCCCTGTGTATCTCATGGCGTTCCTGACGACTACAAGCAAAATATTCATGAATCATGGCCCCCATGAGGTCTTTTATGCCCGTCTCGCCAACACGAATCTATTTCCAAGTCCAGGTCCTTGTCTTCCAGGGTTTTCCAGGCGTGGACAACGATGTATATACCTCTCCCGCCTTCGCTCCAGCCATTTCCAGCATTTTGGCCCTTTTACATTATCATGGCCATACAAGTCCTATGAATACTATCCGACTCTGGGATGTTGTAAGATGTATAGATTATGTATGAGGGACACAGTAGCGCTGTGGAACGCACCATCTTTTGTTTTCTTCTTCTTTTTGGAATATTTTCGTAATACCAATATATATTTTTTCTTAAAATTTCGCAACAGAAGAATAAGTGTTTTGAAAAGACGCGTTATACGAATACATACTTTTCTACAAAAGATTGGCCTATCCTGACTATGAGTGTTGGGCCTCCAATCAATAAATTTAGCTACTGCAACACTTACAATTTAGCGGATATAGTACACATAGCCTCCGTTATCATCAACTTATTCATCTTTTCAAAATACAATATGCAAATATCTTGTTTATATCATAGCCTAATGACTGAACCATCTGGTGGAATTGTTACCATATAATTGCAATTTAGGGCGGGTTTCCTCCTTTGATAACCTCTTAATCTAAGCTTAACATTAACTGTTAAATGCATGACTGCTTACTAATGACTTTTATTTAACATTTCCCCTACAGGTAATATTTTGCATAAGACATACACGATTTACTCGCTGATGTGTTTGGTTTAATATCAACTTATAAATATAATTCACTGCTTGTGAAATGCATAACTATTTTTGTTTTTTTTATATAACATTAACATGATATAATTTTGTGTTTCTGGAAGGCATGATCAATTATGGATCCGTTGTTTTTAAAATTTAAGTTTTATATCATTTTTGAAATACACAATCTGTCATGTCATTAGTGAAGTGTTTTTCTTCATTACATGCACTATTTTATTTACATATAAACACCTTAAAATGCTCGGAATTTTTTTTCTGTATGGGATATCATTATATATATTTGTCTTCTACAGTACATGAAATGGATTATAAGGTTTCCAGTGATTGTACCATCTGGGCTGCGTCTCTATATATCCGCGCTGGGATACAAGCTGAACCATTTAACCAAATAACCAATGAACATTTCCAGTACCAGATGTGCTAATATAACTTCCACGTATTTAATTTGCATGTGGTTATTAGATTACCCAACAGTAACTAGTTGTTAAATCTAACGACACATGTACAATACTATGCTCATGGACGATCTTTATAATTTCTGATGCCGAACTTATACAAAATTTGACTCGGTACTATAACGTAACAAATACACACGACTTATGTCCCAACGATACATGATTTTGTAATTATGTACCGTAATTCATACTTCAGTATTGTCGCTTAGTAACAGTTCAGTTGTTGGTTGTCATTAAGTTTGACCACATTCATGAAATAATATTCTGTAAATCTCTTCCCTCCATTATCTCCAAAAGGGCGTCCCTCTTCTTAGCTTATTATTATACTCGCTCAGGCTACAGCATACACTCATAGCTTCTTCCTTTGTAATACGTTAAGTATATGATCAGAAAAATGCCAGTTCTCTACCAAGCTGTGGCCATTATAATATCATACATTCTGGTGTAAAATAAAGATGATGATGAATTCGGGTCCAGATAAAATGAAAATTCTATCCACTTCACAGAAGTGCTTCCTCCTCAACAGACCTTACCATGAGTCTGCTCAGGTAAGCCGACGGGAAAGTATCATTCTTAAAGAACTGTAACAACATGTACACGAGTACATCGGCAAGTAATTACTTACTAGACGATACATTCTGTACAAAGTGCAGTCAGATGTTGGTGGTGACAGTCGTCTGAACCATTACATTCACTAATTCATTTGTCGTACTAAAAGAAATCCTTAATGATCTTGTAATTCGTCATAGTTATATCATAAGACATACTTGATGTCTAAGTGTACCTCTCCTGAAATATACTCTATGTATACCTCATATAAAGCACGTATACCTTTCTGTAACATGTTAAGCACACCTGTATTATCGCAAAAAACTGATGGAACGCCCAATTTATAAGTTTCTACGCAACTAAGTTCATGCGAATCTAAATAAAGAAATCATAAAGTGTGATGAAAGTGATTTAAGTCTATTACAAAGTATAAATCACACGTGTTAAATCCACGACTGCGTTTATCAAGTATATCCAACGTAGGGTAAGGACTATGGGAAGAGATGACAGATGTGTCCACAACGAAATGTTAAGCAAGACTCACGGAAGAAATGTCGTAGTGAACAGCATATGGAGCCCCAGCTAGGATGTTGCTATCTCCTTGCTATAGTTTCAGCCATCTCTTGTAGCACTCACTGCTCGCTCTACTGTCTCCACGCCTTGTCTTACCTCCTCACTAACCACGTCTTTCATTAAATCACTCTCTAACGCCACCGTTTGCCTCAGTCCTTACTAACTCTCCCAGAAATCCACACTCAGAGATGGTTTATAATGAACACTAATCATTCACAAACACGGAAGGAAGTGAAGAACACACTCTCCCACCTCTTCAGGTTCACTACTGAGGCGCTCAAGATTAAGATGTGAGATTGTAAGCAAACCTCCCTCTCGACACTCAAATTGACAATGGATAATGTACATTTTTGTTTACTTAGCGAAAAACAGAGATTTAAAGCAGTCGTGCTGCCTTTCGTGTGATTTACAACGTGTGTTTACGTACACGTGTTCATTCAAAAGTATCTAATGAGAGATGAAATTCAGGAGAAGGTTATAATAGCAGAATAAAACAATGAGTATCTGGTGCCTCCACTCACAGCAATGCTCCGCCCCGTGCCCAAGGGAGTTGCCAGGTGTCACCACGCGACTCAGGAGTACCCACCGTAACACATCGTCCCAAACACTTTAGTCGTATATTACACTCCCATGAACGCTGAATATTGTACTAATCCTATCGAAAACACTGTCCGCTGTGTGGAATCAACGTGATACAATAACCAGGTACTACTGAATATAAAAAGCAAGTCCATAGATGCTACCATTTGACTTTGCCTTCGGGCAAAAAATAGGCCATATTTCCAAGCAAGCATTTTAAGCATTTATTTCCCAAAGCACACGTGTTTACAGTCAAACAGAAACACGTGCATTAGACCCATAAGGCCCTTAGGATCAGGTATACATGCATGGATGTATGGTTCGAAGGCTACTGAACCCTACAAATACGAGTGGGAATTGTGTTGTAGCGGTTGGTGGAGGATGATGCGCCGCTCAGCCTCCAACTGTAGGTTCACACCAGGACAACTTCATCACACTCGGCCTCACGCACGTTTACTTGTTCGCTTTCTACCCCGCCTGCTGCTTCTTGGAGTTAATACTTCACGCCATCGTGTGTTCACCTTCATCTACCATTACGTTTACGCTGTATTGCTATTCACTTGGGTTTATTCAAAGGAGAATTGCGAATTTTGTTGTTTTGGTTGTGCCGTGTTCCTCGTAAAAGGTTAAAGGTATTGGTGAAAGTCGTACCGAGACATTCTTGTTCCTTATTTATCAGTGCATGTTTGATCATGCGATACCGCCGTCATGCACAGCTTAATCATAGGGGTACTGCCAAATGACCCTGCCAGATAGCGTGACCCACAATCAGTCAATTAGTAATATTCTTTTTTTTCTTATCCATTTCAAGGATGGCCCCAAGCATTTCTAATAACCAGTAAGCGTTACTAGTTACGTGGTTTGACTGCTTATTTCCCCGGTCCACTCTACGGGTCCATGGGGGGAAAGGGGGAGGGGTGGGTTCCCTGTTGGTCTAGGGGGTGAGGCCCGGTCCACGTGGCAGGGGATTTGCTGTTGGTCCACGAGGCCAGGGGCTACCCTGCTGGTTGACAGGCTTGCAGCTATCTTACAGGTCGACGCGTAAGGCAGGAGTTTCATTTACAGTTCACGAAGCAGAACTTGGCATTTGGGTGGACAATTTGCTACAATGAGTGGTGTGGATTACTCATTTTCAGGGACTTCTGATAGCTGGGTCTGGGAGCTGCCCCGTTGGTTTATGGAGGGAGTACTACCCCCATTGGTTGCGAGGTGCCCCACTGGGGTACCTCCCTGATTCATAGACAGGAGATTACCTAGCTAGTTCACCAAATAAAATCAGCCTCATTCGTGACATGGGGTACAAGAAGCTGCTCCAATAGGAATAAGTTACCCCACTCCTTCACAAAACGCGTGCTACTGTCTTAGATCACAAGGTAGGGCCGTCCTATTGGAACTGAAAGTGGCAGTCGGCCAGAGTGTTCACATGAAGGCCTTCGTCCATCTAAACTGAACATTCTGTACGCTATGAGCTGGCCTAACATACACCTAGGCGAGTCTACCCTGATTTCGCCGGGACCATTTTCTGTCATGAAATGAGAATTGAGATAGAAAATGGTCCAGAATCAGGCAAAGTTTCTGCCGAACACAAGAAACCGTCGTTCCCTTCGTCACATTTTGCGGTGGTAATACACACTCAGATGGCCTTTTCAGGGAACCCTGAATCCTTTCTGTCGAGTCCAGCAGAACGACAATAGAGGCTGCGTTTTTCAGGATCATGTTTTGCTTTCGTTAAACCTACTGGTCCTCAGCTCTTGTCTCTCGCTATTCGTTCCTGTCTGCCTTTTTTGGAGGCGAATGTTTACAGAGAAGGTTATGGCGCGCACTGCACATCAAATACCTCTTTGCTGACTCCATTTGGAGACGAATCCTATAAGGTGCAGCAAAAAGAACAGTCATATCAGTCAACAAACGTCCACCATGGACCACCCCACACAGTTGCTTGTGATCAAGCAAGTCCGTCCCCGTGTCTGAGTGAGTGCACACACACTGTTTGGATTTCTTCATCAAACAATAGAAGTCCTTAGTCACAGCACCACAACAAGAGGAACCACCATCGCCTCCCTGCTTACCCATCACCCACCCATTAGCTTGCTCCTTGGCTGGGAGTATTTGTTTACCATGGCCTCTTGCCACAGCTTATCTATTTCTGCATCGTGTGTGTGTTTTGTCGTTGTACGAGGATCTGTTATCATTGCTCCACCCCGCAATGTTACGATAACGTTAGGATGCAGCTGGTCCTCACAACTCATCACGTATAGCTATCAGAGGTTTCCAAGTGGGTACTTGTTCATCTTAGTGGTACCTGTGTGGTACAGTCCTATTGGTTAACCACTCAGGTCATTTACAGGAATACTAGGGTTAAGATGCACGGAAGGGTCCTACTTTACTATACGGAGGATGTGTGTAGGACATTGATGAGCACTGCCTCTAGCGAGTTGCTAGTTACAGCGAGTAACACTGGAATACAGGCACTTCACTGTATCATGGATGGGTTCCATTTTCTCAGGAGAATAGATTTTCCAAACCTGACTCGTCACTCACTCTGCGTTTGGTAAATAGTAAGATTACTTCCCCTTAGCATTCTTCAGTATCTCTGAGCAACTCTGGCCTATATCTGACACACATCACGTCATAGTTACCACAAATTACTGACACGAAGGTAAGCAAGGCTGGATATCTCTACGGGAACAAGTTGTCAACTTACAGCACATCTTCGCCCAGTAAGTCCTGGTAACAAAATACCATGAGTATAAAGGTAATGGAATACATGACTAGTCGACTGTTTCATGGCAATATTGTGGATCTATCGCCCAGGACAAGCAGAAAATCTAATTCTAGATGAGTTAGTAAGAGACCACTGTACATTTTCTCTGATGCGGGACGGTTCCACACCACCCCCAAGGCCCCCAGCAGGCCTGGAGGGAGGTTGATGGGTCCCCAGGGTCAAGGGGTCACGAGTCCTGGGCAGCCTCAAAATCTCCTTCGTCCATGGACGGTCACATAACTTCACGCGCGCCATTTGTGTCCTCATCATACAGTCACCTGTACAGTGTACACGGGAATCCTAACATACGTGAGAGAGCCGCGGCTAACAACCTCGTAAGATGTACGTAGTTGCGTTCTTGAACGACCAAACTACCTTGTCAGAGGTCCGTTCTGGATGTGTCGCATCACGTCATCCATGCTTTTAAGATTTTTTGATAATCATCCATCAATTTAGCATATAAAACTAAGCTCGTGCTGCTCTCTCTCTCTCTCTCTCTCTCTCTCCTCTGTACACAGCGGGACGAGAGAGAACAAAGCGGTTCTTCTCTCCTGCTCCTCTGGGATGACCTGGCTCTCAGCCTTTATAACCCGACGTCAGTGCTTCCTCTCACAGAAGTAGTACAGGAACCACTTTGCTCGTACGTCATAAATACCCCTCCCTCCTTTCTAAGTCACAACCTGGACCCCAGGTCATGTCTCATAACACACACACAGACATACACACAGTCATCCAACCTACACACGCGTACGGCTTTGTTTACAAACAATTCATTTTGTGTTCGTCCGTTCCAAGGTAAACACTTTCTCGTCCATCATTATATATATTTTGAAGATCAGTTCTTCAAACACATTTGTCAGTTTCAGAGTTGAAATTCAGCAGACGAAATGGCTGTCGTGACGTCCCCTTCTGCTTTAGAACATAAACTCTGTGGAATGTTCTTTCTCCTTTTTTGTCGTCCACTCTTCACATAACCTTTCTTCCTTTCACAGTCAGGTCTACAAACACCAGTGCAGCCATGATCAATACCTGCATTTTCTTCTTTTCTCTCAATTCCTCTCGACCAAGATGGCTTTGGAACTGGGGCACATTACAGATACAGAATTACAGTGACAACTACTATTACAGCAGATCATCTGTATGGCGAGGTTTGTGATGTATCATGACGCCTGGGTTCCCAAGTTAGCCATACGGGGTTGATAACATTTCTAATCCAATCGTGTGTACAAGGACAAGGACAAGACACGGTGAAGGAAGGTCTACATACGAACATTATCAGACAGGAAGTAATGTGTAATGACATGTCACTCACTGTGTGCGATCCGTGTGTCCTCAAAGTCTTCGGCCCTGGAATTGGTACTTCTGAAGCCTGAACCAGGTTATGGTCACAACATCTGATTCCATCAAGTATGTCTTTCTGGTACTCATACAACAGCAACCTGGCACAACAATGATTCTCTCGTATAACAACAGTTTAAACCACAGAACACTAAATCTCTTCAACGAGGGAGTTTGCCCCTTAACAGTTAAAATTACCATAACAGCAGTTAAGGTAATTTGTCAGTTTCACTATCCCATGACTAAAGAATTAAATATAAGCGACTCATTAACACTGTACGTCTCTTTAGGATTATCCACAACTGGAACGAACTAATTACAACTCCTGATACTGAGAACTAACCTTCTCTTCCGTTGCACTGAAATTGGCTTTCTGTTCCCTTGTATATATAGTCCTCTGACCCCGTCATGTTGCCGCGTAGTGAAATTCACGAATCACTTCCTGGTGTGTCTCATTGCTAATATTCCCGTTGCCATATTTACCATCAAGTTCTTATGTGTACTACAAGTACATATAGCAGCTTATTTACCTGGCAAGGGAGACCAAGTTCATTTATTTACTCAAAACAACCGTTGGATGATTATCAATTAATTTCTTTCTCATTCACGTCAACATAATATGGATGCATCACTACATAAGACAATGATAACCCTCCTTCAACACTAAGTCTGATGCTCTACTTCTGAAGGACGTGATCATAGCCCTTACGAACACCAGGAACATAATCCTGTCTACCTCGGATCGATCCCCGTCTAGGAGGAGACATGGGGACGTGTTGTCCTCAGACACGTATTGGATTGCCTACTGGTGGGGGGGTATGGGGGCCCATTGTCTCATGCTGTGACCTGACCCCACACCCACCATGTTCCTACAACCACAGAACAACCCACCTGACCTCTCTATGCTCTCATAGTCTACATAATAATAATAAAAATAATGATAACAACAATAATAATAATAATAATATACTAGAGGTGAGAGGGTAGGCATGATAGATAATACCTTATCATGAAAAGTTCCCTTGATTTACAGTGCACACAACAGGTAAACGGTATTGACGGTGAAACAGCACACTCATATTTACACTATTAATCATCCTGGCTACCAGGCTGACCCTAGTAAGCATCCGGGATACGAGGTTGACCATGGTTACCAGACTGACCCCAGTAAGCACCCTAGTTACCAGGCTGACCCTCATTAGAATACCTCTCACTTCACATCCCATTACCAGACCACACCTTCCATCACCTTACAACACACACTCAGCCTTGCTTCATGTAGGATTCATTCACTACGGTGTTGTCAGTTGATGAGAACATTAGAATCTCCTTTACTTGATGTCATTCATCGACAGTTTGACAAATGTATAACTTCATTAACAAACTACGTTTGTAAACTTATTCATCCTAATATCTCGAGGTGTATACCGTCATTCGTCCTCAGGAAACAATGATGCTAGTCAACACAAAAGATCATTTGTGTATCATGTCTTTGCCCGGACGATAAATCTTTGGGCGACGCGACCTGACGTTCTAATCCTGAACAATGCACACCAGAAAACTGGTTTCCAAGACGATATGAAAAACTGATAGTCCCCCCCGCAAAAAAAATACAATCTGGATTCAAATAAGAACATTGGTCGCCTTATAAGTCACTCGGGATTACTGACAGATAAATAGTGATAATAACTGGTAAATATCAGATAACACGTCACGGAAGGGCGAATATTTACCCAATGTTAATCAGTCAACTGCTGACAGTGAGCAATTGTCAGCGGCTGATTACCAGGGTAATTCCAGCAGCATAATGTAAGGACGAGACTCCATACATATTCTCCAGTAGGAGAGAATTATTAAAGATAATTACATCCTTGCTGAATATACACTATTCTAACCCAAGAATTTCGACTTTAAGCTACACAAGACCGGTCTGTTTATGCCTCGTGCATCTTAAACCACTGGCCTCCAACAGCGGATAAAATCTGTGGATGACAGGCTTGTGGGCCACTCAATTGGCTGTTTAAGATTCCAGCCACAACCAACTGGCTAAATAGTTTAAGCAAAGACGGTAATCAGAAAGCTCGCTACATCTTCGCCATCACCAGTTTGAGACAGTAATTACACATCTTTCCTTAAGAAGGATCCCGCAACATTCCGGCCAACGTGGTAAATGTATGATTACGATTAATCGGCTCCAACTTGGCCAGCCTAGGTTTTATGCTTCATTTGCTGCCTCCGTGTGCAGATTTCGCTAATCTCTCGCTCCACTCAAGGTTCACTTGTATTGTTTTGCCTTACAGGAGTGGCAAAGGTATCGTCAGGGGATTATCTCATTGATACGTTCCTGTATCAATATCATGTTCCTAAATACTTGCAGCTGTCTGCTGATATCATACCAGTCATATTGGCTTGGACGGCGTCCCACGTCTCTTGCATTAAGCCTTTATCCCCCTTAATCAGGGTTTGATGACTTTCTTTTCCCTTGATGCCTCCCCCTCTCACAGTATGAGCAGAGAGTAACGGGTCATAAAACCCCACCCTCCAGAATCTCATTTCGCCTTCGTACCCACCACGAATAACTGCAAAGCCATTATGTTCCGAGTTCAGCGCGTTTTCATGAAGAGAAAATGTGTCCAACTGGCTTCTACAGATAAATATTCCTGGCTTAAAAAAATAGTTCAACCTTTCCTCCTTTTAACCGACCTAATCAATCTATAGCTAATAACTTAACTGTTTAATAAGCTATTTTCAGTATCTCATTTTCCCCTTCTTCCTTCCCCTAACTTCAAGGTCTAACAGGAACTCTACCTGATACATACGAGTGGGCAAGCAAGGCGTTTGGTCTGGACAACATACCTTCTCATGGCCGTAGGAAGCAAGCCTCTGAGGTAGTTTTAATTAACTAAAATCCATTCTTTCACCTCACGATCCTCCATACATAATCTACAGACTACTCCAGTGTAATGTCGGTTTGCAGGTCCTTCACTCGCAAATGAACTGTCCTCTCAGGGACTCGAACCTGGACCCGTTAGAAGGTTCCTTTTACATCAGAATGTTTCAGTGCTAACTACAACACTAAGGAAGCCCACGTATAATTGTTAAGCTTCCGAAATACTGTATACTATTACTATGTCACATCAAACCACACTAATGGCGAAAGGTGTGTTCTAGTTAGCATCATAACTGGATAAGCAAATATCTTCGTACAGTAACAACAGGTAATTATTTGAGCCTATTATATGATAATGTTATTAAGCGAGTCACAGTTAAAGGATCAACTGGTTCACTTACTTGACAGTCTTGCTCAGCGGACCGCCAGTCGACTGAGACAATAGTTAGATTAGTTTTTCTGTTGGCCTCTCATTCAACCACGTTATCATATCTAGAAATTGCACGCAGCAAAAATCATACTTGGTTATACAACGAGGAAAATCATTCAGTGTTCTATTCATGGCGTTGCAAAGGAATCAATGAGAGGAAAATCGATTACTGAAAAGACAATTGTTCAAATACATGACTGATCAGATGTAACACGTTGTACCGCACAACAAAGCCACTGGTGGGTAACCAAGTAACGCTTATCATCCTTCTTGATGATCATTAACACGCAATATGGTGGATTATACTGCGAGGTAGCGTTAAGAACAGAGGACTGAACCTTGAGAGGAAATATCCTCACTTGGCCTCCTTCTCTGTTCCTTCTTTTGGAAAATTAAAAACGAAAGGGGAGGATTTCCATCCCCCCTGCTCCCTCCCCTTTTAGTCGCCTTCTACGACACGCAGGGAATACGTGGGAAGTATTCTTTCTTCCCTATCC
>JAUTXX010260546.1:0-14267 GCA_032273605.1 Panulirus laevicauda | reverse complement strand
TATATGAAGATGGCAAAACAGATGAAAAGATAGATGAATAGAGACAGATATCTAAAGAGGTTGTCATGAATTCACAGACACATACACACGTACATGCATATATATACAAGTAAACATATGTATAAAAATGTAATACAGCGTAAATACATGATTCCATCTGTGTATAGAATGTTTGTAAAGGTTTTACCCATTATTGGAGATACATCTTATACTGTAGAAGTGAAGGTTATCTGGGAAGTAATTCGGCTACAGATCTTTTTCTAAAAAAATTTTCTGTAGCTTCTTTTGGAATATGTAAATTCTGCTTCTCTAGGTGTTACCGGCAATCAACCATTCCTGATTTACATTCTAACAAAAAAAAACAGTTGATATCTAGATACATCATATGACATCATGAATAAACCTACTGTATATATTTTGGCTTGCGTTCTGCTTACTTTGGAGTATGGATTGACACCTCATGAAACTCAAAGGTCTATCTCCAAAAGTCTAGTAACCAGACTACACCAAGTTTTGAGTAGCCCAACAGCCTGGCAAAAAACCTTCTTACTACCTCCTGCAGACCCATCAAACGAGCAGTAACTGTCACCTGTAGTTCCCAACCACCAAACTATCATGAAGAAAAGATAAAGACTGTCTGAAGCGAATCATGTTATCAAGAAGACGAAAAAAAAGACAACATTTTAACAGTAAAGTTACAACACCAGACCCAATTGGATGTAAACTTCTCACTTAGGTAACCCCAGAAGATACAATTATAATATGATCTCTAATCACCAATTACTGATGCCATGTGTGTGTTCAGAACTCTCTTTTTTTTTCTTTTTTTTATCGCCTCAGAGATTGAATTGCTACTGATTACCCTTAATGACTGGAAAAGTAAGATGCATACCAAGCAAGCCACTGTGGACACAGCCTAAGGGAACTAAACTGTTGACAGCTGTTCAGAGCTTACCCTCTTCAGTACTTGCTCGACCAATCCCTCCTCTCTCTCTCTCTCTCTCTCTCTCTCTCTCTCTCAAATCCTTTACCTAGGAAAAAAAATATAAGACCATTACTTCTAAAGTAAGTTCGATATAGCACTACCTTCGTTGTTGGATGCGATATTCACACGTAGCCTTGGATGTTACATAGGAAGTTGTTGTAAAAGTTATTTCTTCACATTTGTAACAACGAATTATATGAGATCTGTTTCACAAAACGTCATGTATACAGCTAAGTTAAGAAACTGCACTTTATAGTGACTTCAAACAGTAGCAAGACAATTACGTATCTAATTACAGCACTAGTTAATGTGTCTTTTGTAACCATCTGTTGTGCAGAAAAAACTGGATATGTAGTCATTAACGGGTCAGCAAAAAGCAACATGAGTTAAACGTGACCAGAATTAGTTAAGACGAGCAATTTGTATCTTGATAACTTCAGGGATGGTGAGACGGAAGAGTTATCACTTGTCAACCTTATAGGACCGGCTAGGAGGGGTGTGAGAGTGCTGGGGACCACTTGAATTACGTCAATAAATACAAGGAAGCTAGGCAGACGCTGGAAGGTAGTTCATCAAGCGATGAAGGACAGGTGCTGCCCTGGGAAGGGCTGGTGTGTTTCCCTGATGAGAGACAGGTGTGCGGTCCTGTCAAGGAGGACAGGTGTGTCTCCTTGATGGGAAACAGGTGTGTGTATAATCCTAGTAAGGACAGATGTATGATCCTGAAGGATAAAAAGAAAGGTTTTCCTGCTCCCTCACACAACTGGGAGATATGAAAGATGAAAGTATCTCGGAGATAAAGAATATATATATAACTAAGAGCAATTCCATACACTGACTGGTATTCCAGTAACTATTTTCATCATTTGCTCAACACTACATTAGTCAGTTTTTCTGGTTCTCATCGTTTCTCATAGGATTTTAAGACAATATATTTTTCCAACTAGATTTTGGAGGAGCGAGAGCAGTTCCCATATTCTTTACTGATATGCTAAAAGTCACTTAGTCCATTTGCATAAAGCTGAGTTTTTTTTTTCTTCGATGGTCACTCGATTATTGGCGAGGCTGTGTGACGCCTTGTTAATAAATGTGATAAATCAGGAGGAGAAAAAAAAAGCATTTGAAGCAGAGAATTGTTGTTATATATGTAGAACCTTTGACCTCAGAATTGAGACAACTTTGGTCTTGCTTTGATGAAAAAGAAATATATTTCCTCATCATTTTTTTTTTTCCAGAGGAAGCTCACATACCTATACTGCTTATCAAGTCAGTAGGCGAGCTCTTAACTAAGTAGCTCTTGGGAAAGAAAGAGCGTGTGATCAACAGTTAGCTAACTCTTGAGCCATTTTCCACAAGTACAATGTGCGATAATGAACCATTCCAACCCTCTACCACCACCCACGAGACATTAGGTACTGTTGTCACCCAGATTCATTGTACATTACTTGAATAAACTTAAGATCATTTAAGACATGACTTCGCTCTATTCTAAATCCTCATTCAGAGCGTGATGGCGCGTCGGGTTGGATAGGAGCCACCTGCGCGGCACATGACGAACTAAGAATGACCAAGTCGAAGTCGGTCACCGTAGAGAATAACAACACGCCGCTCTTATCGAAGTGGACGCCGACCATACTAATGGACGCAACCATTCCTTGCGCACTGGATCTGGAAGCTTATGTACAGAGGTTCAGCTGTATATGTGAGAAATAGAATTAGGAACTGAATGATAGTCTTCTTAACCCCTGTCGTCGTATCTAATTCTCCTGGTGTTCTCTTGTATCAAAAGATAAGTTGTTCGGTCACAATCTTTTGTTGATAAAATGGAAAACAATATCTTCATAAACTGTTTCGACAAAGGAACGGTTAATGTGAATTACTTCTTAGTAAATAGATATATCATGAGAATAAAAGAAAATTGAATTATGTCAGATATCAGTGTTCACATCTCTGTAGTGGAATGCATCAAAAGCAAAGAAAATCAAGATAACATTGTAGACATTTCCTTCACCGTATTTCATACCAGCGATGGCCAATGAAAATCTAAACATCTTTAGATATATACGTACGTTGGTCTTAAGTCAAACAACTCGTAAATATGATTAGGAAAACATTATGTAAACACACCCGGATGAATATTCATTCGCATGCATAATGAGGAGAGCTAATTTTCTTGTTATAAACGTGCTAATGTTATGGTCCATTAGCTGAGGGATATACGCCTGTGTAATCATGTAATATTAAAGTTGACTTTAATAACTTTGTTCTTTACTTATGAACATTTGGTAGAAATAAATATTGAGACGAGTACTCACGTGGGTAACTTAGAGAAATTGAATATGATTCGTTCCTCCCGCGAAGAAGATACTGAAATAGAGTTTACCAAACTGCATCAACTGTGGCTATGACTGGAATGTTGGACATGCGAACCTAATCTTACATAGCTACCTATAGCCCACCATCTGTGAAGACAATACCTGAAGACAGAGCCTTGTCTGTCTATCTGTCTGTCTCTGTCTGCTTGTCTGTCTATCTGTCTTTCGGTGTGGTGAGCGGTAGGTGCAAGCCCTGATGGCAGTCGCTCCATATATTTACTCACAAGCAGGTATTATATCCTATTGTAAAGTACTGATGAGTGACCTTCCTATCTCCCACTTGGACGTGTGTCCTGGTGTCGGGTGTAGAAATACAAGAAACGCAGGTGAAGATGACCTTAAGGTAACTGCAGCTTACAAGGAGAGAGGCATGGGCGAAACAGTGGCGCCTGAAGGGGAGGTGAGGGAATCGCTCTTCCTTCATGAGCACTGCAGGAAGAGAAACCATAACCTGAAGTCTTCATGCACCTGCCGCTGTCATGATACGTGCTCTGGTGTCATGCCGCGAACATCACTGTCATGCGACGGGTCACGGATGTCATCGACAGCTACCGTTTCCACGCTGTGATAAAGTCAGATACCGTTTCCACGCTGCGATAAAGTCAGATACCGTTTTAACGCTGCGATAAAGTCAGAGTAGATCACGAAGGTCATGCCACTCTGTCAATCTTAAAGTTTCAGTCGTTAGAAAGAATATTTGGTGCCTAGTTGGCCGGAAGGGGTCAAAGGTTATATGGGAGACCAGAGTGTAGGAGGTCACTGGTTAGAAGAAGCCACACTGTAGGAACGGTATGGGGAAACATGGTATGATCAGTGTGGGAGAACATCAATGGGTAAAATACCACTAGGAAGACATACAAAGGTTCAGTACAGTAAGGAGATCAAGCTTGACCTTCAGTGGGAGAGGTACCACTGTGGATGAATGTGAGGAAAGATTACTGAAGGTGTAATCAAAGAGGTTACTGATGAGGGAAGGTAAGGAGAAACAGCGAGGGAAGTGCCACCTTGGAGAACTCCAAGATATGAAAAAAAAAGATATTACATTATGTTAGATTATGTGGTATTACAGATCATGGCATTATCAGCTCAGTAATAGAAGGAGATCAAGTCTCAACACAGATAAATAATTAATGATAATAAAAATCATATGACAAGAATGATAACAATAATTACTGAATATCAACTTGTAAGAGAGACAATGATTGATAGTGAACAATGTTAATTACAGTAATTGATAAAGATTTATAATAATGACAGTAATGAAGGATGATAGTGCCAATAAAGCAAATCATAAGGTCCGTTAATGAAGATTACATTAAAAGTAACTTATAATGATAATTAGAACAGATTGAAGAAACTAAGTGGCTAATCTGAGGTATCATCTGTTTCAAGAGACGCTATGGCAGTATTATCTCGTGAGAACGGACCCCCACAGTTTATAGATGTGGAAAATGTATATTGGTGCGAGAGATGAAACTGTACAGAACAATTCTGACAGGTGTACGGTGGTTGCAGAGGTCAGGTTTTATAAATAATTAACCTTCCTTTATATAATGCTCTCCTGGAATGTTCCCCTTCGTGACGATCATTAGCCAAACGGAGGTCGGAAGTTCCATTCTGGAAGATGTCTGGTTCCTCCTGACCTTAAATGAGCTTTGTGGAAAAACATAATTGCTATCCTAAGTGGTAACTGCAAGGAGCCCGCTGAACTACCCAATCAGGTTCTCACATCTCGGGGGGATGGGGGAGGTGTAGGGGGGGGAAGCGAAGTGGAGGTTAGGAGGGTCTGGGGTGGAAGAGAGAGAGAGAGGGGGGGGGGACACTCCACCTCACTGCTCGTGAAGAAATCCGATATTTCAAAACGTTTCGAAAAGACGAACAACTGAACGACCCAGGTTCGTTCTACCCATATTTTTTTTTCACCGTTGACCCAGATGGCATGAACGTTGCATTACGTGTATGTCACATAGCGTAACAAAAGTCTTATATTCCGACGCTGGCACCTTAACTAATGGGATTTTAATTCTATCCCACAGTCGACAGACTCGACTGGGTCGGTGTGGGTTGCCCGTGGGAGCTCAGTGTGTTGGCAACTATTGTGGTGTGAGGACGCAGGTAGCGCGGGACGGGAGCATCGTGTTTGACGTGTATTTTTAGTGTCAAATACACCGGGCCTAATATATCACATGCCCAAAATTACAATGGTATGTTAACAATGTGATTTACTGTTTGTTTGTTCTTTTAGCTCTTGTGTGCGAAGGCAAGTTATGCGAATAATATTGGATTCACAGTGATGAACGGTAAGCTGAAGTGAAAGTAATTTTTAAAAGTTTCTAAGGTTCACGTCCAGGTAATGTTTCAATCTATATTTTGAGTGTCTTTCCTCTTTTCCCTGTACCACGAACCGAGGTTTATATTTGAGACAATGTATATATAATCACAGAAAGGTATATATATATATTTTTTTGCAAAGAATGTTCCGTAATATGTCAAGTTTTAGGATAATATGTTTAAGTGAGAATAATACTTCTGTTAGCCAGGTCGTTATTGTTAATTGCAACATAAGTTTTGCTGAAGTTTTAAGGTGAAAATAATCTCTTATTTGCGTCTCATAAACCAGCTTCTCTCATATGATTCGGTCAGTCTGTGAAACTATTATCATTTTGCATTATGATCCGTTTTTAATGATCAGTTTAAAGTCAAATGATCTACTTGGGTGATAAGTATACTTGTGGAACTAAATAACGCACTTATTTTTTTTTTTTGAAGGAAACATGACTCAGACAAGTGAATGATGCATGAAAGATTTAATGAAGCTTCGAAACAAATATTCGACCATTAGATCCTGCACGTCCAACAGAGCGAAGCGTTCCGTTTGAGCAGCAAAACAACAATCCTTTGGACTCAAACCAAAGGATCTATATTGAAATCAAGCGAGTAAATACAAATGAATTCTCAGATTAAATTACCATAGTCAACACAATACAAATAGACTGGGATTAAATTACCATAGTCAACACAATACAAATGGACTGGGTAACTACCGGTTACACCAGGGATTTCCTAACAGCGGACAATCAAGTAAACACTCGTCTACATACAGCATATAAAACAAACATTAACGTTACCTGGAACTGGTGACTGAGGTGTGGCTCTGTCTCCACACCATAGTATGGAACCAAAAGTGCGTTGTTCCTCTACTGATTAGTCATGCTGTATGAGAGTGTACTCCGTAGGCCTACGCAATATTGACGTGATGGAAACTTAGTCTACATCGTTTTCAAATGTCTAATGTATTATAAACATGCAGTAGTATCGGGCATTAGATAATTGTAATATTTCCTCCTATTGTATGTATGGTATATTTTGCATATGATGGCGATATTTTACAGTCATGTGGGCACGAGTCGTGCACTATACATACAAAAGAACGGAGGAGATGAATGTGATGGACCTGGAGTGCTTGAGGACAATATGTGGCGTGAGGAAGGTTAATTGTGTCAGGAATGATACTTTAAGAGAAAAGTGTGCTGAAGTAGTGGATATACGGTCAGGGTGAGTGAACAGAATAACTGTGAGGACGTACAGAACAGAAATTAAGTGAGCGAGAGGAGGGGAGACCGACAAGATAAAAAGTTGTTGTGGAAAAGTCTTTGATGTATTTGGTTGGAACAGGCAGGAGGGTGAAGGGCGTGCGTGGGATTGAGCGAAGTTGAGCAATGTGATATAATAGGGGCACGTGCTGTCAGTCAGCTGAGCTACGGACTGTGAAATGTTTAGGAGAAGCCACGGGAAGGTCTGTAGGTGCTTGGCTTCAGTTAGGGTGTTCTAGTTTCGGTGCATGATACATGACAGCTAAAAAAGTGGTAATGAACAAATAAAGCCGTTCTTCTTCCGTTTCTGGCGCTACCTTGATACCCGGGAAACTGTCAACAAGCATGAAAAAAAAAAAAGCATTGCAAGCTTCCTTATTTATCCAATTAACTGGGAATCATACATTCCATCATTTCCTATGAGTAGGATACAGTATACATTGGTACTTCCGTTTGCCACCCTTCTACGCAGAGTCGATGATTTCGATCGTTCGTGGTAGTTCTGGTGTTTGACTGAGGCTCGCGGAACCGGGCTAGTGTGGGCTGTCTGTGATCTTCACAAAGTGGCATGACGCAGTTTGCCTCATCATCATTTCGTTGTTTGTAACTATAGCCATCACAGTGTGTGTGTGTGTGTGTGTGTGTCCTAATCCGAACTGTAGAATTTTGTTGTAAGATAGTAGAGACAGACGTTATATTCCAGAGTACAGTAATAACCAGGAAGATTTCTGATGGTATCATTCGGAGCGTTTTAATAAGGTTGACATTGATGAGAAATTTTGTGGAAAAATTCCCAGAAAATACGTGAGAACGTTTCATGGTGTCCCATTGTACACGTCGTGCTAATTGTGACACCGGCTACAACGTGCTGGTTTTGTCATTACCTACAACATCTTAGTTGTAGAACTGTTGGCAACAACCCTGTTAGTCCTTGTGTTATATATAGACAGCACAACCATAATGTTTAGGAAGGCATGTTCTACCATGACGTGAATTTGCAGACTAATGCAAAGCCAAAGATACTGACCACTTATATTGTGGACACCTTATATCAAGGAAACCAGAATCTTTAACATTCCTACGTCGCCTTCTGTGTATACCTCACATCGATTTTGGAATGGGTTTTTGCACCTTATCACGGTTAGTAGGACCACATTGTTTTGTGACTCCTTTGGTCAGTCAAGCTCTTTGGGGCTGCAATCCGTACGGAGTACGTACCCCTCCAAAAAAAAAAAAAACCTCGCTAGTCTGGTACACTCTCTCGATATACGTACAGTAAGCTTCTAAGATGTGTCACTGGGCAATTCATGATGTTTCTAATACTTGTTTGTAGTAGATTAAACAATTTGGTGCCTGGAATATACTCTATAGTATCGGGTGTTGTGCATTTAATTGGCATATTACTGTGAAGAGATTTATTGAGTTTGTTCACATTATGTGTGGTTGTAAAACTTGTTCCGGTTGAGTTGAGGTGGGTTACGTCTGTGAGAAGCACTAGCTCAACAAACCTTGTTATGTGACCTTTGCTGTAGGCCTAAACAGACACTGATAGCTAATCATGTTTGCAATTTTACTTGGCAAGCCTAACACAATGTAATGATTATTGGAGAGAAATATTGGTTTTCTAAGAGCGGTAGAATGACAGATGAGTGACTGTGGTGTTAATTATTCATTCATTATTAACTTAGCTAATCATGTTTGCAACTTTACTTGGCGAGCCTAACACAATGTAATGATTATTGGAGAGAAATATTGATTTTCTAAGAGCGGTAGAATGTCAGATGAGTGACTGTGGTGTTAATTATGTATTCATTACTAACTGAATCTGCATAATTGCTAGAAAGTACCGAAGCAATATTTGTAGTATTTCTTCTGGTCATGTAAATCACTCGAATAAAAAATATTCTGTTCATGCTTCTATTCAGAATATCTTGGGAATCATAGTCAGCAAAGAATAGTACAACTGAGTAAAATATTGAATGCTTCGTTAACTGTGTTCACTTCGTTATAGATAAAGGAAATAGGGTCTTCAGATGGCATCAAGTTATTTGTTATTATTCTTAAGACACAGAATTTTTTATAACGTGAATCCTTTGAATTTTGATAGTTGAAAAGAATCTTGAAAAGTCGTATACATTTACCGTAACGTTATTTTTGAAAGTCACCAGATAACTGTCGAAATAAAAGTCTGATACGTTGTTTATTATCTCCCTTTTTTTTCAAACTGTATGAAATGATAGGCTATCGGAGTCATAAATAACAATTCTTAGTAATAATGGTGAAGCGGACAGGAAAGATATAACAGCATACTTTAACTTGGTATACGACCTCACGGCTGCGTTATCAGACACTGTTATAAAAGTTATCTGCTGTAGTTAACTGTCGAATTACCATATTGCATGTATAAAGTGTACTTATTATATATTGTTACCGATGAAGTCTAAAGATTCTGTTGGTCGAGTTCCGAATGATTGGGGATTCCAACTTTGCTAGCTAGAAAAGTGTATATACCTTGAACTGTGTATAGTTTTACAGTTGTTCTTGCCCTCCCCAGCAGTTCAGGTTTCCATCACAGAGGTATAGCAATAGTTACTTTTGTCCGTCCAGTTAGAAATTTCATGTCTTTGTTCTTTAGCTTAACTATAATTTCATCAAGGTTTGCTAGGTAAGTTGCTAGAATTATGTCCAAGTTAGAAATGTACCAACCGAAATGATTTTCATTCTCATAATCAAAGCATTTTTTTCTTCTCATTTTTCTTGCTTTGTTCTCTTAACTTTGTTCCTTGGTTGTGTATTTATCTTCATTCTCGTAACTCTCTCCATCATTCCCCTCCTTCCGTTCAACTTACCATTTTCTTGTTCAACTGTACACTGAACTATTTTCTATTATATACATATTTGTTTGTTAATAGTATATATATGGGTCAGTTCACGCAGCCATAACCTACAAAATCACCTTTATTGTCGTTATTACGTACGTTCCATTTGTTTTAAACAAAACCAAATTTTTTTTCCCCACTTGGTTCATTATCCTTATGATTTATCTATAAACACGGTAACGTAGTTTATCACATTAGTTAACTTGTTTATCACCCTTGTGATTTATTCATCGGCAGCACCTCATGACTTCATCACCGGTTGTAAGATCACTTCATCATTCTTGTAAAATTTGTTTATAATATTTACAACTCGTCCCGAAGACTCGTGTCTCTTTTTTTTTACTCGCATATCTTGCCTGTCATCCTCGGAATTATTATGATCAGCCTTATTAGATATGTTTATTAGCCTCATAGCTTTTTCAGGTGTTTGTAAAGTTCGTGTTCTTGCCGGGTAATCCCCGAAAGGTTAGGTTCCACTAAGTTTCTTCTTCTGAGGATCAATGGTCTGACATTGCTTCGTCATGAAGATCTTGATGTGAATCAAGCTTCGTCAAAATCATGGTTCCCTGGTGTCTTTTAGCGGGTCTTGGCTCGGTTTATTCTTCCTAAGACGTTGGTCTTCCTGTGTGTAAGTCTCTCTGTAAGATTTTGATACCAGCGGGTTTCTAGCAGGTGAGGAGGGGGATTATTTGGGTTGGTTTAGCGAAAGAAGTAAGTACAATACCTGTACCGTTGGTCTGTCTAGAGAAACGTGATTCCAGGTGACTCCCGGCTATGGTAGATATGGTAGATCCTCCCAGAAAAAAATCTTTGTTCTACTGTGCCTTCATCCCTGTTTCCCAGGGATGGTGGCAGGAGGCCCTCAGGCCTAAGTTAGTCTCAAATTGTCCTTAGCGTGATGTGGATTCCCGTGAGCGTAGGCCTACAGAAGGATACTGACCCTCCTGATGCCTTGTAGGAAGCCCTTGGTGTCACCTGCTACCTCTGGTAAGGTTCTGGTCGCTAGATTGCCATGCAGGTTCTTGAATCAGCGGAATCGACATTTCCCATGCAAGGACCTTCCTCCCATGCAAGGATCTTCCTCCCATGCAAGGACCTTCCTCCCATGCAAGGACCTCCCTCCCATGCAAGGACCTCCCTCCCATTCACTTCCATCTTAGATATACGTCTTAGTGAAGGACACATTGAAGAGCTGTTGTAAATTCGTGGTAACACTCTTATATCTGGACTTCTAGGAAAGTATAGTTTTTTATGTACTGTGCGTTTCCGTTGCTTGAAGCCTTTTGGTTCCACTCACTATTCAAAAACTCACTGGACGCCTGTGTAAAAAAGTGCACCTGGCCAACCTGGTTTTGGTGGAGTACGCTGTTTGCGTAGGTTGTTGTGTGAGGGACCAATGACTCCTTTGTCCCAGACCGAGTTGTTTAGGTAGAAGACCCATTCAAACCAGCAGTTTTGATGTACGTTAGGAATCATTCCTCTTCGTAGTTTCCCTGCAGGAGCTCCTCCCAGTTCTTCCACTCCAGTATGGAAACTCGTTGACGCTGGTAGAGAGGCGGAGTTGCAAGTACCAGACTCCGGCGGAGGTGTGGGGTAGGAGGCGGGCCGGAGAGTTGGCTGGAGACTTCAACGGGGCGTCAGATAGTGATCCTTGACAATGCCGCAGCACGCGTTGTGCTTGCTGTCATCTTGAACACCGGTGGTCTTTTTTCCGACGGATTTTATCCCGTTACTGAGGGCTATGACTAGTGATGATATAAGGGATACTAGTGATATACATATGTGCCATTATTTTCCATATAGTCATATAATAAAATCACAATGAAGACAACTGGTTGTCGGTGACCGATGAGCCTACGGAACAGCTTGATAGTAAGTTTGCATTTGGTAAAGCTCCTTGTTTATATCTTATGCTTAGTTGTCTGCATGTCTCATTAATGAAGCTTTGATGGGCAGGTTTTTCTCCTGTGCTCCTCTTGAAACGTTTGCTCATGGACGACAGAAGGTCAGGGCTGAATGTTACCCTGGAAGGAATGTGATCAATAAGGGAATCATTGATACTGGAGTTACATATGCTTTATTAGATTCTTTCTCGTTTATTTTGTGGTTTTGAGTTTCTTAGTTGACATTTTTTGGCTTCGACAGGTTTACCACATTTGACTTGTTGTCTTTGTGGGTTTACCAAATTTCACTCGTAATTTCGCTGGACTGATCCCATTTTGATTCAGTGTCGATGCTTCGATGTACTTGGGTCTTTGCTTCCCTGACCACAGTCTCCTTTAGTTGTGTTGGGTTAACCAGGTTTTACTTATGGATTTCAATGGGGATTCCTGGCTATACCTATGGTTTCAATGGGGATTCCTGGCTATACCTATGGTTTCAATGGGGATGTTATATTATGCCTTTGGTTTCATTGGGGATGGCAGGCTATATCCATGAATTTAATGGGTATTTTAGGTTATAACTATGGTTTCAATAGGGATTCCAGGTTATAACTATAGGTTTGACGAGTATTTCAGGTTATGAATATGGTTTCAATAATTTTTTTCAGGTTTTGTTTTACTTGTAGTATCGATAGGTTTTCTAAGTTTCACTTGTTCTGAGTTTCTTCATATTTCGCTTGTAGTTTCCATGCTTTCTCATGAGACAGTATATACTACACTTGATAGCATCCACTTGGACCAGTCCATTATTCATGTGTTGGGAGGTTAGGTATTTGGATGAAACCATTGGCTTTGTTTATCACTGTTCTTTCGACCAGAATTCATTGGCATCCTTCTTGAAATTAGAGAACATTGTACAAAGATTTTGTTCTTGCTCTCTGTTGCATTGTAAAGAACATCATTCTTAGACAACTGTTGGGTTGGAGAGAGACATACACCATACTTAAGATTAATCAGACACCTCTTTTCGTTTTTACTTTATCAGTGAATATATACCTGATACTATACCCTCACACACGACACAGACATGCCTCTAAAGCCCCGCCGGACACATATTTAACAATGCCACTGCCCTACACATACCTGTTTCCACTATACTGCTGGACACAAGAGGCTTAACACTGAACACATGTTTGACTCTTCACCATCGCCGGATTCAAACCTGACCGTAACAACACTGTACCGACACCAGAGTCAACGCATCCACTTGATACACACCTGACTCAATCCGATGCCTCTGGACATACACCTGCTTCTCCACTAACCTCTGGGTATGCACCTGACTCATGGTACCACTGGACACACATCTGGTTATAGCCTTGTCTTGTGAGTCAACATATTATTATTCAAGGGGAGATGAGGTTAATTCCCCATCAAATTGGGTGAGGCTGCAGGTCTGTTGCAACATTTGCTAACTTAGGAAACTGAGACGTTGGTATGCAAATGAAGAAAAGGCCCCCGTGCGGCCTTCGGAAGGCAGGAGGGACGGGATTATCACCCCTGAGTATAAGAGTCATACGGTAGAGAATTATTGTGTTCAAAACCATGATGTTATGGTTAGTTATAATTGCTCTGTTGTTGAGCCTTTACATTAGTGGCTTTGTGACAATAGTAATGACAGGGTGTAGAGTTATCCCTCATGGTTCTCTGTTACTGTTTAACTAAGGATGGAAAGTCTTCTTTTACAGCTTCGGACCAGCTGATGAGAGAGGAGAAATAGCGAACCAGTTATTAGCATGTTGTTACGATCACTGCAATTTTTCGCTTCTTTTGCATCCAGTTGGTGGACAGTCCATGTGGGCTTTAACGTAACATTATTTCATTTTTCTTTGATTTTCGTTTTTCGTTTTTCGTATCCGTCGTAGAGAATATATGACAAAGTTGTATTTCGTAAGGAGACATACGTAATGCCCCGCTACTCCGTCGTCTGTAGCAGCCGAAGCTAAGGGCACTAGTAAATCCCAGTGTATTAATTTACAACTAACCAGCAATTTAGGATATGTAACCCCTAATTTCCAAAGCTCACCTCTGTCTCTCTATAAAGCCAACACAATTTACAAAGAACTGTACTCAGATTTACACAGTGAGCTCGTTATTTACAAAATATATCTCCAATTTACGAAATGAAACCCTTCCATAGATGTCTAATCTCAATCTAACGACTGAATGGCGTATATGACATAGGGCTCAGACATCACCCTTGGCCATTGTGTGAGGCTGAAAGTTATTAACTAAGGCGGCTCCGAGACTAATTTGAATACGAATGTAATTTCTCAATAAACATGTCTGGTAGGGAGAGCTGAAGTCTGATTGTGGACTGAGATACCAGGGGGCCCAGATGCTATAGGAAGCTTCGGCTCCTCTCGAGTTTGATGGAGAGGCTGAGAGATGGTAGGATTTCTCCCAAGATAGAAGGAGATGATGGAAGGATGGTTTGTTAACGATGGTGGTGGTGATAATACAGGAGGCTAACACGCAGTTACTATCATTCC
>JAUTXX010260438.1:0-14269 GCA_032273605.1 Panulirus laevicauda | reverse complement strand
GTGTTCTACTGTATTTTAAGTTTCATCAATTATCATTTCATTCTCTCTTAATTCCATGAAAAAAAAAATTGCAGCAGTTTACAATACACTAAACAGTTAATCCTTTCAAAAGAGAGTACTTTTTCATAGTCTCCATTTCACATCCAAGTGTTCTCCTTTGATCAGTTCATTCCTCAAGCAATGTACCAGCTCCTTAGAACACTATCTGATGTTTTAGTTTGTTCTGCCATCCTGTCCAAATATTCTACAGTTCTAACCCTATTATATATCTTGTCTCTTTAAAATATTACACTGTGAGTGAGAGATTACCCTCTATGAGGCTGTACCGTCAACAGTGGACGGAAAGGAGCACAGTCTCAATGAGGATGTTCTTGCTCCGAATAGTGCATCAATTCCCTGCTCCTGCATGGAATGCAACTTTAAAGCTGCAGGAGCCCCAAAAACGGGGTCTTAGGGTTGGATAATGATAATGAAAATTTAAAATGTTTACCATAACCACAAAAACCTGCACAAACCGTATTCATAAATCACTTTCACATTGAAAAATATTTAAATAACCAAAGGTTTGGTACAGATGAATCCTCATTCTCAGAAGAAAAAACCAAGTCATGATGTATGAATATAAAAGTATCTGATATATGCCTTATTTGGAAGCAGCATCACTATGGAAATAAATAAAGTTTGTATTAATTTCCTAGTTTCAGTCACTCATGGAAGCACTACAATGGAGTCATGCTCTCCAACTGATAGTTTTTCTCAGCCTCAATCACAGGCTACCCTACTTCCTACTGTAAGTACACAAAATACTTCTTACATTGCTCTCTAAAAATTAGTCTATTATTGTTCCTATTATCTTCATCTTCCCTGTGGCTTTTCCTTTCGTTTTTCAACTTTTCTATTTGAGTAAACTAACTGAGACACTGTTCGTTCTTTTCATGCTGTCTCAAGTTAATCATACAAAAGGTGAGAGCTTTGCTGATATTATAGCCAAAACGTTTTACACTAGTCTTCAATAAGTGTTGCAAGCACCCTTACGAGTCAGTTAACACTTGGACCATGGGAACAGTCTGCAGTGAAATAATTACGATTCAATTTTGCAGCAGTCATCCTACTTTGCACACTGGAAAGGTGACAGGGCAGAGAGCATTTCACTGGTCTACTGCAAACTGCAGTATAAGTCAAGGACTCATTGCCATCTATTTCTGTTATTTCTAACTGATATACTCCTGCACCTACTCCACTTAAGTATCAAATTACTGTATTGTATTTCCACAAATACTTAAATCAACATCCGGAGATCTATCAAATGTTTAGAATCCAGTTCGGTTTTCCCACACTAAAGACAAGTCAGAAATGTATGATATCAAGAATTAGGCAAAGATAAATATAGAAGATAATAATAATCTCTGCCTACACAGAAGGAATAAGTATAATTATATTTGTCAACTAAAGAAGCATTCTACAAGACATGTACTGCTGTGTACAGCAATGAAATAACACAATCTGACTGTAAAAGATGTATGTTGAAAGCTCTACAAACAAATCAGGTCGCATAAATACTCCATCAAAGTAACCAACTACCCCTTAAAATGGATATACGAAGGAGCAGTAACACAAGTCAATCAATTACTAATAACCAGAACTTGCACGAAACAATAATTATAACCTATCACCTTGTCTGTCACATACACAGGGGTATGCACACCATAATAATGAGAGAAAATAATACCATTCATTCCCTGATGTATATATCACCACCAAGCCATCTGCAGGGGTACTGCTTCATTTACATTTGAAAAGGAAGTGCAGAACTATTGCTGCATGTACTTCTTATGATACATCATTAGGGCAATTAAATTTCCACTTTTTGATTTCCATACAAATAATGGGTGAAATTGAATAAAACAATTACACTTATATAAGTACATTTACAATCAATAAAATTACTTTTACACTGAGTTAGGGCAAAACTTGAGACTGAAAAACTTTTATCACATTTTACGTTTACTGCTCAAGAGCTACATAACACCATAATAAAGCTTGAATCTTACTTAAATTACCACAATCATAAAAGAACGAGTGTTCAGTCAGAGCAAGTATGTTTGACAGAGGTGATCTTAATTCTAACACAAAGGACTGGCTCAGGAAAGGTGATTTACCCCTGTATCATTTGCCCCCCCCCATACCTGGACTGAGGCCAGGAAATGGTGCTAACAGTGGTCCAGTATAAACCTTAATAAGAAAGGTTAACCTTCATAATAATCTTACTGATTCCAGAAATCATACATGGAAAACCTACACAACTGATCTCATTTTCATTTTCTTCAAACACTCACATATAATAAACTACAATACTATAAAAGATGTGTAAAACAGTAATCTTTATACATTTTCATCAAAATCTAATGGTTATCTACCAGCATGCAGTTGAGTCCTGGGTAAGATGTGATGGTTTTTGGATGAAGGCAACTCACCTGAAAAGCTAGGGTCTTCGTATTCTGTATATACAAACCTACAATACCATCATCATCTTACAATACTTCAGGCTCTTATTCTACAAATACAGTCAACTCCCTTGTTACACTCGTAAACACAACCTCATAAGGTGCATTTAATGAGAAGTCATTGAGATGAATTGGCTCTCCATATATCTGTGGCATTATTTTCTACATCTTCCTCCTTGACATTTAACACCAGAGATACTAAACCAGTTCATCATATCCACATATTCTTCTCAATTGCACAGGTGGAAACAATCAAGTTTGGCAAGTTAACAATGGACTGAAGGTCACTCCTGAACCTGACCCATATTTGCACTAAATATTACTCAAGGTACACCAGTTTAAAGTACTCCATCACTACACTTAATGCTTTCTACATTATTGCCAGGAGTCTATAACACAGGAAAAACTGTGATACAAACTTGTAATTAGCAGATGTATGCAAGTAACATTACTCCATAAATATAGTACAGCCAACAAAAACCCAATTTGGTGTTAAGCTGGTTACACTCACTGCTTTGTCAACAAACTTTTTTGACGAAACATTCTTTGGTACACTGTATTACACAAAGCTTGATGACAGGAAAATGGTCTTTATACATGAGTCCATAATACCACAAGGCCAGTACACAGACTGACTTGCATTCACCTGCAGCTATAGCACTAAACACCACCCATCCATAAGTACTGTTTACTTTTTCAGTTACTTTACAAAGTTTTTTCTATCCCAGAGTCAAACTTTTTCTTGTTTGTGATAATATGTAAATTTTTCTGAAACTAATAATACACAGGATGAAGGTGGAAGAAAAAACAAGACATAAAGGGGAAATGTAAATTTTTTCTATACTTTAGTGTATAAAAGATTATAATCTGACCGAAGTTTCAAAATGTAACAGCTTCTAAAGTGATTACCAAGACATGATGCAACACTTTATAATTTCTCTCTTTTGCTCCAGAATCCCCTTCTATGGGTTACCTGCAGAACTCGGGAAGCTGACCACATCCACTGGATGGGACTGCTGGACAAAAAATGTGGTGGTGCGTTGTCTTTGTGGGGTGAATGCAGGACACCTGGGAAGTAAGTGTTCAGTGTCTTCAGTAAGGAAGTTAAATCTTCCACAGTGCAAACAATGAACACTTACTCAACTATGTTGCATTCACCTGACTGAGACATACACACATCACTGCACTTCTTGAAACGTGATCCCATCCTATGGACATGGCCAGCTTTCTGAGTGCTGTGGAAGACCCATATAGGGGGATACTTGGGCAGGAAAGTAAGAAATAATACTTAATCTCTTAGTAATTAGGTAATGTGGATATAAACTTCTCTATCCAACAGATTTCCTGACTTAAGGTATTCTTTAGCAAATCACAAGAATCCTAATGTGTTAGCATTTTCTCTACTCCAACAATCACAAGAATTCTAGTTTAATGTGTTAACAACATTATCTCTTCTCCAACCATCATAAAAAATTCTTATATTTTTTCCATTTTGCAAATTCAGTCTTAAACAGGGAAGCCCAAACAAATGCCCTTTCACAGCTTTAGTTTTCCTTATGTTGGCATCCTCTCCAATAGTGTAGAGTAAAATATTTGCACAGTCAGTCTTAAAAAGGGGATCCTAAGTAAAATCCTACTGAAAGATATGATTTTTCTTTCCATGAATGCATGCTCGAAGACTGGCAACTCTGTATAAGCATGCATATACCAAGGCTGGCAACTATAAATTACAGAATTTATTTCATTTCGGCATTCAAATGTATGGCCGACACTTGCTTTCATCTGTAGTCAATGTACTTTCAAATATTTTCTTTAAAATTCAAAAGTATGTTTCTATTAATTTTCTTATTCTCTTTCTCACATAAAAGGCTCTAGTAATGGACAGAAGTCCTTATCCAAGCTAGGCCTTTCACAAAACATGACAATGAAATAAAGGAGATAAAAGAAAAGGAGATTTAGAAACTAAATATTTTGAGGAGGTGGAAAACATGCAGTTTCAAAAAGGGCAAATATTTTGTTATAATCAGGTATGAACAATACTGTTTGGTTGCCAACAGTTTCAATAAATCATAAATAAACAAATCTTTCTGCAGCCAACTGACACAAAAGCATTCTTTTTATGCAAATTTGCTGGTTCCACAGAGAAAGGTAAAGTCAGGATCAGATGAAAAGTGGCATCATTTGTTCACATCCACTCTCTAACTATAATGTATAATGCACCAAAACCAGAGTTCTCATCTATAGCCAAATCCCACACTCTGTAGTTTCTGACAAGTTCATGAGTCCCATTGATAGCACTTCGCCCATTGTATACCACAACACTTTAATTAGCTTTTTACTACTCATGCCTCTCACCCTCCTGCATGTTCAGGTCCATTATAACTCAATGTCTCTTTCAATTCACCCTTCCATCTTCTTCATCTTCCTCTTTCCCTTGCACCCTCTGATTCATTTAAATATATCTTCTTACTCAGTGTCTCTTCATTCAACATCTCATATGTTCACTAAGTAAGCCACATATCATCCTTGAAAATAATTTTATAATGTAAGATAAATTCTTTTGATAAAAACCAGATGCTGAGTAATGGCCATATTGATGGTTTCATATATAAACTTCCTGCAGGTGACATTGATCTTTCCCTGATGCTACCTCACTAAAGGAGGATCAAGCAAACAGGTATAAAAATCATACTATCAGTTTTGAATATCAGTGTACTTTGGTTTGACCAATATGCACTATATAATGGCCTATTTACATAAAATTTATGATAATTGCAAAAAATTCGGCATGAAGCACCCCATGGAACCATGGTCTCTGAATTCTTTCAAGTGCCTAGAAACTGGGAGATGCTAAGCCAAACTTGAGATTTTTCACAAGCTGCTATACTGGAACCACAACCTTAGATGCTCTCAACAGAGACTATCTTTCAAAATATCAATCACCATTTGTTTAATTTTCTCATTACCTAACTAAATGTAGACCACTGCACCAGCAAATATAGAATAATTCTTATTCTTACATCATAAAAATGGACTTGTGAGTCACTTATGCAGAAAAAGTTTGACCTGGTGACAGTGTACAAAAACAAATATGAATGATGATAACAACATAATCATATATCTCTCCCATGGACTTCTGAAGCACAAAAATTAAGTGCTCTCATTCATTCAAGTAAAGTTCACTATATACAACATGGGAATATGGATAACAACTACTAGTGTATAAAACTCTGAGCCCGTTTCCAACAAGTTATGCTTTATCAATATGAAAAAAGCTAACATACTTTACCACTGACTCCTATATATATATTGCCAAGGCTGTGCTAAACTCTACAGCACTTGGCGCTTCACATACAAAACTTTGGTCAACTAAACTCATAATGATTAGAGTTTTCCATAAATTACAGAAAAGACATGAGTAAAAAAGAAAGAACATGACTAAGAATTTATAAATGAAAGCATTCACAAGCTATACGTACAATCTACATCATGCCATTTCACGGAAAACACAAAATTACTAGTATATGTGTGCATACAAACACAACATATAAGCATAAATATTTGTATATAGACATATACAACCATACAGACAGATGCAGATACAGAAAAATAAATCAGATAAAGACACGGTTGCCTATCAATGGACAGTTTCATACAAACTTATAGGCATGCATATTCGAATACATTACACAAATCTAAACAAATCAGTATTTGATTGTGCAACACAAAAATAAAGTCTCAACAGATCAAAGTCTTGTGTGTGCTTCACTGACGTTCAATCTCCTTCAAACTGGATGATTCTTGGTTAACTCAATTCTGCAACTATCTGAACCACATTTTGCATCACTCACTGTTATGCATTTGATTTCATAAAAACTGTGATAATATGGAAAAAGAAATTTTTCTCCCCACATCTTTTGGACACCGTCTGGTCTATAGGTCCAGTAACTATCTCTACTAATATCACTGAGATTATAACAATAAAAATATACACTGTACAGGGGAATCTCGTCGGCACAAAAATTCTTGCGTGACAGACTTGGCCCTATGCATCACATCTGGATAGATAATTTGTGATTACTGTGTCAGCATGGGGCTATACAGCATTGTTATGAATCAGTCCCAACTGTGATGATTCAGAATGTGAGGGTTGTGAAACAGAACCATCTATGGAGTCCAAGTCAAGATCATAAGAACTGTCTAGTAAATATAACTGGCTGGTGGACACCCCTGTTGTTCCACCCACACTAACGGTGGTGGCACCTGTCAAATTATTTGCTGCCACATTGTTGTCTCCAGGGCTGGCCTGGGACTGATGAACAGCAGCTGGAGGTACAACTGACCCAACAGTTGTATGAAGAGGACTGACAGGGGATGTGGGACCTGCTGGACTATTGCTCACTCCTTCCTTTCCTGCAATGCACATTATGCTATTATGTGAGGCTATAAAAAAATTCAAAGTAAAAACTTTAATCATCAGTGTTGCAACGTATGATGTACAAGATAACAGGCGTACTATAATAATAATAATAATAATAATAATAATAATAATAATAATAACAATAACAATAATGAAGAATCTATAAACAAAAATATATATTCTACATTTTCCCAGGGTTAAGGGCATGTATGGTTTCTCATGATGCAGGAATACTGAGTTAAGCATTAGTGGCACAAGATTAATACCACTCTATGGGAGCAGGAAAAAAGGAAAAAACAAGAGAAGATAAGAGCCTAATGGTCAACCTAGCAATTAAAGGTGCAGAGAACATCTCCTTTAGGAGTGCCACAGTGCAGTGCAGACATCATGGTGCTCTATACTACAGCGTGATGCCTACTGGCCATGCTGCATCCAAAATGGTGCAAGATCCTTGACCCACCTTTAAAATCCGTGACATGCTAAAGGTATTAATCAGTAAGATAATATCAAGTATAGTGCATTTTTGACTCAGTCCACAAGGGAACTGTGAGATGACTGATTGTGCAAAATTATGGGGATGTGCTGATCATCAAGGTCTTCTATATTTTTTCTCAATTTTCTCCCTGTCATTTTTTGGACTTTGCCACAGGGGTAGCCTCTGTGCACATGACTAAAGTTGTTGTTGATGTTGCTGCTGATGATGTTGTTGTTGACATTTAGGCCTAGTGGAGGGCAGTCGGCAGAACAGCCAGTGGAGAGGAGAGAGGCAGCGTGAGGGGAGAAAAGAGAGAGAGGGACACACGTTAGAGTTTCACATCTACAACACTCTAACATACTGCTCCTGGGCAAGATCACCTTCCAGCTCTATTACATAAACCTCACAGTTTAGCCAAAAACTAAGTGGAGATTTATGTAACAACAAATTAGATCACCAACTAAGATTCATTAAACATTCAATTTACTGTCTACGCTACTCTATTCATCTATGTCTTGTTGGGCTTGTGCCTTTATAAGTAAATGGAAAACAATATTGAACATAACATACAATGAGTAACTATTACAACAAAACACACAAATACACAATCAAGCTTAATAATTAAAAATTTGTCACATAAAGATAGGCAAACATTTCTCCCATGGAATATTTCATGATTTCTTTAGCAGGGTACTGTGCACTGACTTGTAAGATATCATGGTACATTACTTTAAAAAAAATATACACATACACACACACAAATATACAAACATATAAATTCAATCACACACACACACATATATACACACACAAACAAACAAACAAACAAACACAAACTATGCTGGTAAATATTAGAATCCCAGTTAAGCATATGGATGGCAAACTATTCACAACATATATAAGCCAAAAACAGAATTATGCCAAATCAAGTATGGTCACAATACCTAATGCAAAAAATTTATCCACAAATGTTCCGATAAGGGCAACTAAAATGTTACCTGAATTAAGACAGCTGAGCTTTAATGAGAGGCGGAAGGATACAAATATCCCTACCATCGGGGAGAGAAGGGAGACAGGTGACTTGATTATAGCCTTCATGTGTCTAAATCACTTTGAAAATGATAACTGGACAATTTTTCATGTACTGCAATGATCATGAGGACATGAAAAGTAGCTATAAAGAAGCCTGTTCCAAAAATGACTAAGCAAGAAAACTGAAGGTTGTCAGCTTACATCTTAAAAAAGCTACTTGGTGGTAAAGAAAGTTCAAGAGATTGGGCCCAATTACTGCAGAAAAAATATGTAACAGAACACACACACACACACACACACAACCCACACACACACACACACTGCACTCCAAGGGAGGCTGACTAAGAAGCTGGCTCACCATGCAGGAACAAAGGAAATTTAAAGTACAAAGACTTGGTAAGCAAACTGACATGTCAGTGAGAGCCATGGCCCAGGACATAGGCACCCCTGGGTAAGCTTGTTGAGAGTTACAAGCTGGGATGAGACCAAAAACAAGATAGCAAATACAAATTGGAGAGAGGTTCTTAAAGACAGCAATGTCAAAGCATATGCATATATTTCTACCAGAAAATGGAACAAATAATCACAATGACTAATACCACAGAAAAAGAAAAAGTTGTAACATATAGAAACAGAGTTACGACCATTCAAAGTGGGATATAACTGCAGAAATTACCCAAAAAATCTGCCAAATGTTAATCAACCAAATACATCTTTATTCAGCAGAAAAATTTGAAAAGACTCAAAAGATAAGATATTCAACCACTATGCAGATCAAGTTCATACAGATATCAAATCTAACATTATGGGACATAACTGAAGCAAATGACCAACTTAAAGAGAGCTCAGCACAAGAACCTCATAAAATTCCAGCCATTCATCAATATAAAACTAAGACATAAATAGTGAGACCCCCTCTTGATACTGAGACAGCATAGACCAATCAATTATGGCGAACATACACAAAATGGCACATATAACTCCAGTACACAAAGGAGGATCCAAATAACTACCAAAACAATATATTTCAGTCTTCCTAAGCACACATAATTAAGATATAAGAAAATGAAACAAAGAAACACCCTCTGCAATATTCTGTTGGCATTAATCTCCTAGATAAAGACTAGCATGGATTTATACCAGACAAAAGTATACAAATGCAATAGCTAGTTCTCTATAATGACATACAAAATTCTAATGCTGGAGAAGAGATGACAATTTTCCGGATTTTGCAAAAGCTTTTAACAATGCATATAATGAAGTGTTATTAGAGAAAGTGGCGTGACAAAATGCGGTAGGTAAAATAGGAAAAAGGATTGCAAAATCTAAACTAACTGAAAACTTAAGACAGTCTGATACAGAAGACCTATTTTCAGGTGTACCACAGGGGATGGTATTAGCTTCAAAGCTATTCATAATTATGATTTCAGTCAGAGATAAGGATGTAAAGAAGATTATAGTAAGTGATCAGCACTGATATGAGAATAAGTAAGAAGAGTAGGTAAAACAGAGTGTACAGAAGACAACCAAGCAAAACCACAAATTGGCTTGGATGGATACTGTCTAAAAATGGGTAGAAACGAAACCGATGGTATTTAACGTGGAGAAATTCTACCATGACAAGGTAGTGCTTTCAAGCCAATTTCGGAGAGGGATGATTATGCCACTTGTATACAATTGGATCAATATGATTGCTGGAGCAGAGGCCCTTTTAGACAGAAACTTATGCACACACTATGTCACTTGATTACTACCCCTCCTCTCAAAATATCAAAGCTTGTAGGCAATTATAGTGACAGGGCAGGAGATAAAATTTCCAAAGTAAATCATGTTTACGTTAATATGAAATGGAAATTCAAGATTTTTTTTCACCCATTTCAAAATTTGGCGATTAATGAATCTATCAAACTACTAAAAAAAAGTCTAAGTAAAATGGCTGCAGTCGTAAGCATATGGATACTGTAATACAGTTTAATGGGAAAAACATTAATACAATCATTAGCAAACAAAGCCTTTCTTTGTCAGTTCCTGGCACAACCTCAACTAGTTTGAATAAATTATTACCAACCTCAACTAGTATGAATAAAATATTGCTGAAAATATATTACAGTGAAATAAAAAGATTGAAAATACTGATCAGCAATAAATAATTAGCAAGTACAAAACACACATCAGTGCAAAAACAAATGAGTGTAATAACTATTATACATAATGCAAATATTCTTTCTTTATCTTTCTCTCCTTTTAACATATACTTACACAAAAACATACTTGGCAACTTCATAGTGTTATATGGCTTCTGTTCTCCTTGCTTTCTTGCCTGGCTTAGCTAACATTAACAAAATTACACCAACTTCAAGCAGCTTTGACACTCACACATGGGTGAAGAAGTAAGTGTGAAATATTTCTCAGAGTTTTCTGAAGTTTTAGCACACCTGCAATTCTATTTGAAAAAACATTCTTCTCCAATTTTGAAAATTTCCAAAATCTCAGTTCAATACAACAGTGACAAAGTCAATGGAGCAGTCTAAAGGGGTTATAAGCTTATCCCTACTTCATACTTCTGTAATAACACTAACAGATTCTCCCTTGCCCAACAAACAAAAATGACAGAATTCATAAACTGTACAGAACTGAAGATCATTAAACAACTACTCCCTGAACTCAATCTTAAACTCCACTCCACCAGATGTACACCCATCTGAAAATACACTCCCCAGGCAGGTGTAAGTTGCACTTTCTCAACTATATTCTGGAACAATGAAAACACTCAAGACTTGCTCCTCGTTTGTTCTTCACTCACTTGTCTATTTGTCTATAATTACTCCAAAACCAAATTCTCTTCAAGAGGCCCTGTGTTACCCATGACCTCTCTGAAGGCCCCTGCACCCCAAGACTATGCTATTTCCAGTAGCAGGGAAATATACACTCCTCTGAAGTGAGTGCTTTGTGATGGGACTGTACTCCTAAAGATATAACCACTCCAAAGGTGACTTTTTATGGTGTGATTTCAACGAGGCTGGGTTCAGTAACACTCACAAAGATGTACACATACATTAACACATTTCTTGAACTCTGGTCCTGTCTAATGGACGTGGCAAGCTTCCTGAGGAATATAGAAGCCCAACAGAAGGGGATAAAGGGGCAGGCAGGAAGATAAGGTAATTTATTATCCTTAGGGCAAATTATGATACCATGGAACTGGTCTGTGGGGCTTAGCTTTGCATGTTGGGCTCTGGTTTCAATGCATTATACATGGCAGCTACAAAGTGAATGTGAGCAAATAAGTCTGTTGTTTTCATCTGTTCCTTGTGCTAACCTCAAAAAGTGGGAAACAGCAAAAAGTATGATAACAATCCTCTTCCAAGTACCTTCTAATCTATATCCATGACACCTCCTTGGCACACACATATTTTCTTTCAACATCTGCAAGCTAACTCATATCTGTATCTGTCATCTAGTCTTGTTTTCATCTATTTTCTAAGCATGTCAAGTTTTTATCTTATTGCCTCTTTCACATCCTGTGCTGACCATGCTTTCCCCTTTCTCTTTATTCTGTATGATCACCGTAGTCAAAACACTTCCAATTGTACCAAGGCCATTCAAGATTTTCATGTTGTCTGACTACATATTCAGTACTGACAACTGATTTTGCATACACAAATCAATTAGTTGTCCTTCCCACAATATTTTTCTCTAACAATTAAAGCATTCATGATTTTTACAGTTCCCTATCTATTCTAACCCACTTATTACAGGGTATTTACTAAGATCATTCACTCAATCAAATACTGTAAGAACAACTGGTATTTTACACATACAATAATGCACAAGAAGCAATTTTCCACACATCATTTCACAATCAATAAAACAGATATTTAGAATATGAAAATAATGCAGAAAGGGAATATGGCATTTGGTCCCAACACTGAAAAAAATTATACACATAATTTCTAGACATGCTGTACACATATGGTATAGCACATTACTCAAATCAAAAGAATTCCGAACTACACATGATGATATTAGTACATTTTTAGAAGAAATGCAAGCACAGGCAAGTAAAGAGGAATAAGAAGACTGTGAAGCTTACAGAACAATATGAACTGCCTTCTCAAAACCTGAGGAAGAACTTTGAAAAGTAGAGTCAGAAAAAGACCTCTTCTCTCCAATGGCTATCATTTACAAGGTAATATAAAAAAGAAAGTCATAATGTACAAAACTTTAGACATGTTTTGCAAAGGAATTTCAATTGCATTTTACTGATCATAAAACTTTTTCCTATATATAAATCACAGAACAGTCTGACAAACTTACTGTAATCTTGCTGATTAAAAACAAAATGTGCATGGTGGGAGTACAAAGCAAGACAGTCTGTATTTCTTCGAAGGTATACATGGTGGAGTGAATAGGATAGGGAAAATGGAGGATGGCTCACTGGGAAATAGGTTCATACCCAGGGAGTCTGGCTGACTGGGACAAGGTTCCATACTGAGGGAGTCCTGCTGACTGAAATAGGATTCCATACTGAGTGAGTCCTGTTGACATGGACAGGGCTCCAAACTGAGGGAGTCCTGCGGATTGGTGCAGGGTTCCATACTGAGGAATTCTCCCTGACTAGGTCAGGATTCCATACTGAGGAACTCTGGGTGACTGGGTCAGGGTTCCATACTGAAGGATTCCAGCTGACTGGGATAGGATTCCATACCAAGGGAGTCTGGCTGACTGGGACAGGTTTCCATACCAAGGGAGTCTGGCTGACTGGGATAAGGTTCCACACCAAAGTCAATTTGCTCATTAAAAATAATATCATGTTAGGAAATTTGGCATTGTAGCAACAAATCTAAGAACATCATCTAACATACAAGCTAGTGTTACTAATGTTGAAAATAATTCCATATTTCTAAATAATTTTCTACTTTGGTTAAGACATCACATTAGACTGCTCTGTTTTCATATATACAACTCATCATTTCTACATTCCACTTTCAAAATAAATTTTAGAATAAAAAAACTGTACTAGATGCATCACTTATGAAAACAATCATAAAACTAATAAGTGTTGGAATAAGAGATGGCTAGCTTTGTGCTAAAAGAATTTATTCAAATTTCTCTAAGCAAGAGTAACCCTTCACTGTCACCATATAAGCTGTATTTCCAATCTGCTGTGTCATGCTATTTTTTTTTAAAGAAAAATATGTCACACCTGAGCCCTGTGATCTTTATGTGACATGTCATCTATCAACAACAATTACTCCCCCTAACCCCAGATAGCATATATATACAATAACAATAAATTTCCAACAGTTTTTGGTCTTACAGCTTCTTTTTATGTGCATATGTTCATGAACCACTGTGCATAAGAAACAGTAAGTAATGTAACTTCAGTACCACAAAGCAATTATTTTGAAGTAACTACTACCAACACAGTCTACAATATCTATCAATTTGTGATGTTCTCTTAGGTCATACTTTATTAGATATATATACATATATTTATTCATTTATATTTATTTCGCTTTGTCGCTGTCTCCCGTATTAGTGAGGTAGCGCAAGGAAACAGACGATAGAATGGCCCAACCCACCCACAAACATACGTATATACATACACGTCCATACACGCAAATATACATACCTAAACATCTCAACGTATAGATATATATACAAACACAGACATATAAATATATACACATGTACATAATTCATACTCTCTGCCTCTATTCATTCCATCGCCACCCCGCCACACATGAAATAACAATCCCCTCCCCTCTCAAGTGTGCGAGTAGCGCTAGGAAAAGACAACAAAGGCCACATTCGTTCATACTCAGTCTCTAGCTG
>JAUTXX010260217.1:0-14269 GCA_032273605.1 Panulirus laevicauda | reverse complement strand
ACTGAGTGGTATGTGCATTAGATATTCAGTTTAAAAGTGTCAAATTTTGTGAATTTAAATGGGGTTTGGGTGTAGAAGCTTCTCAAGTTTAAATTAAGTAAAGGAGGGTTGGCAACTTGAGTGAATCAAAATCATCTTTTTTATCTTACAGGTCTCCTTTTAATTAGACCCAGTTTGAAAGATTGATTGAAAAACACTGTGAAGGGAACAGGAGCAATAAATCTGTGAGCAAAAGTGCAGCATTGCCAAAGGGAAGCATAATTTTTCTCTACAGTCTAATAAAAAAAAAGCAGTTGGACATCTGAATTTTCCTCAGGTTGAAGGATAATTTCCTCAAGTGATTTTCAATAACTGTTACTAGCATTACTTAATGGGATAATTTAAGGATCTCTTGCTCTGTCTGAAACAGAAATGAATAGAATGGATTTTGTTATGGGAATATACCAAACCAGTCAGTCAAAATAAGGTAGGCAAAGAGAAGACTACAGATAGAGCATATACAGGAAAATTTCTTGCACCAGCATGTCAAGGAGCATTCTAAAAGGGGAGGGAGTGGTGCACAATCATTGCTAGACCTTGTCTTCAATAATCCTAGCATTGATATAGAGAGAACATTATATAGGATACACCAGTAGGAAGAAGTGATCATTCAATGCTGAAATTTGAATGTGTGGTAAAAGAGGACATTCAAAGAGCAGAGGTGAGACGGAAAATAAAGAGAAGGTATAATCGTGGAGACTACACAAACCTCAATCATTTCTATACCGTAGGTTGGGAAATGAAATTTAGTAGCCAGGAACCAGGGAGTTATGTTGAGAGATTCTGTGAAATATACAGTAAAAAAGTAGACATATAAGTACTTCAAGCCTTAAGGACAGAGGTAAGAGGAAGGAATAGTTTTATAAAAGATGTCAAAAAGCATATGCGCTTTGGGATATGCATTGGCAAAGACATACAAGGCACTCTAACCAGCTAGCATTGGAAAGGTATATGAAAGCACAGAAAAAGTATAGCAAGACAAGAAAGGGGGATCAAAGACACTTTACAAAGAAAATTGTTGAAAAGGCAGCTGAAAATCCAAAAAGATTCCATGCATTTATCAGGCACCAGTTGTCAGTTAAGATGCAGCTAATCAGACTAAGGGATTCAGAGGCAAATATTGTAGAGGATGAAGTTGGGATATGAGGAATTGAACAGTAAGTTTAGACATGTTTTCACAGTGGAAGACATTATGACCCAACACCAGTGAGATGGAATGGGGAGGAGGTTTTGGAAATCATTGATATCTAGAAAAGATATCAACAAAATATCAAAAAGACATGACCCATACAAGACTCATGGTCCTGAGGAAAGTTCATCGTATACAATAAAGAGGTGTACAGATACACTTGATACACCACTTGAATTACTGTTCAAGATGTCACTAAAGAGAGGCAAAGTGCCAAGGAGATGGAAAATGGGGAAACATCATATATATATATATATATATAAATATATATATATATATATATATATAAGAAAAGAGAGGAGGACAGGCACTGAACTGTAGATCAGTCTCATTAACGAGTGTGGTTTATAAGGTTCTGAAAAAGATTATTAGAAAGTAAGTGGATGACTTTCTGAAGGGAAATTTCCTAAGTGAGAGACAGCATGGTTTTTGGGAAAGGAGGTTATGAGTAATTATTCTCTTAAGAGTCTTAAAAGAGAGTGAGCTCAGTCCTGGACAAAAGGGAAGGTTGGATGGACTGTGCATATCTGGACTGCTAAAAGACACTTGACGGTGTACCACATAGGAAGCTGATTATAGCTGAGTCACCAAGCAAGAATAAGGGGAAACTCCTTTGTTGGACAGAAGATTAACTCAGTGGGAGTGGAACAAAGGATGCAAGTCATAGGAACCTTTTCCAAAAGGAATAACATGACCAGCAGAGTGCCATATGGCTCAGTTTTAGGACCATTTCTCTTCTTGCTCTACATTAATGACTTGCCTGAAGATACAGAATCCTACCTGAACATGTTTCTAGGTGATACAATAGTCATGAGGGAAGTGAAAAGCGATGAGGATTGCATCAGTTTACAAGGGGGCCTAAACAAACTCCAAAGTTGGTCTGAAATGTTGATGATGAAATTCAGCCCTAGCAAATGTATAGTACTGAGGATGGGACAGACCTAAAGAAGGCCTTAATATGATTATTACCAGGTAAGGAGTAAGCTTCAAGATTCTGTGTGTGAGAGTGACTTGAGAGTAACTACAAGAGAATAGCTGAGAATAACTTTCAAGTATATGGATAAAGAAATATTCAGCTAGCTTTTCATATCTTATGTAAGGCCAAAACTAGGATAAGATTCTCAGGTTTGGTCATCACACCAAAAAACAACAATGAACTCATAGAGTAAGTCCACAAAAGGGTAAGAAATTTGGTACCAGAATTAAGAGACCTAAGCTACAGGGAAAGGATGGAGGCTTTCAATTTACCCACCGTGGAAGAGTGAAGGTTGACTTGATCACAACCTTTAAGTTTTTAAAAAAGATTGATGAAGTGGGCAGTGGACAGTAAATTGAGAGATGTAGAGATGGAGGAACCAGAGGACCTAACATGAAATTAAGTGAGAAATTTGTAAACAGGGATGTAAAGAAACACTTTTGTAACATAAGATTAGTGGATGATTGGAATAGACTGACTTGAGGACATAGCTAATGCAGACAGCGTATATAAATTCAGGAGATATGACAGTGGAGCTTGATCAAGAGATGGGGGCCCCAGGAGTGTAAAACTCCCTCTCCATACAGGATAAATATGTAATTGATTACGAGTGAAGAAACCACTTAAAGAGTTCCTCATGTGTTTGTAAATCTGCCTCTTAAAGGCATAAAGATTATAGGAAGAGGAAAAGATAAAAGAATGAAGAGGGTTGCACAGTTTTGCTGTTCAAGGACAAGAGGTATCATTATGGTCAATCTCTGCATGGCTGGTGTCTACACAGACACTAAGGGAAACAGCAGCCTCAAGTGGGTCATGATTCCAAGCCCTGATGGCAGGAACACATGCAGGCAGGTCACGAGAGCAGGAACCAAAATAATTCCAGTGAAACAAGAAGGCAGTAAAATCACAGCAGATAGAGATGGATGGTTGAAGGGAGGTAATACATCCAAAATTAATGAATTTAAAGGTTTCTGATTCTACTCTGGCTAATAAAGAGGTGGAGGAAGAGTTATCTTAAACATGTAAGCAATACTATATACTGGAATGAAGAAAACCCTTATATATGAGAAATAGCTCCTCACAAGAAATATAATTATGGCACTTATACAACACCCTTAGCATCTGGGAAGCAGATTCTGTAATGTTGATTATGTGGGGCTTCCTGGAGATCATTAAGTGCAACATGTTCACGTTACTGCAAGTATTAACTATGATACTTTTAAATTCAACCAAGAGAAACTAGTGCCCTTAAGAAAGAGATACTGGTAAAAATTGCATTTCAGTACTGCTGAATTTAACCAGATTACTGTCCCATTCAAAGACATTGCACAGGTCTCAATTAAGAGAGGATGATATGTTCAGTATAAGAAAGAGAACATGTATTTGTGAAGAGAGGAGGGAAAGTTAATTGAAGTATGCAGAGTAAAATCATGAGCTTAAGGGTAAACATGGTTAAATGCTGAAGAAAGACCATCCGTAGAGGAAAGAAAGAGGTGGCATTAGGACAGAGCACAGAGGGACACTACTGTTGGTTGAATGAAAGGAGACCTGCTGCATCAATGACTTCTAAAACAGATCAAATGGAGATGAATATATGCATCAGAGAATAGAAAGAACCAAACGAACAAAGAAAGAATGTTTAGAAAGCAAAGACTTAAGTTAAGCTGCTGAGAGAAATGAGAGAGAAAGACCAAAAATGAGTCACATATGAGAGATGAACGCTAAACCTTGTAGCATGAGTCACATGTGAGAGATGAACACTAAACCTTGTAGCATGAAAGCTATAATGTTAATAAAAAGATGGTAATGGGTTTCTCATGTCTGAAAAATTTAGTTATGCAGAGTTTCAAGTGCTATGGATAGTAAGAGAGCAATGAGGTAATAATTGGAAGGGTTACAACAGTCTCCTTTCTTAGGAATGGGGTGCACCAAGGCATGTTACTAAGAAGGAAAGGTTTACCTTTCAGAGAAATATGATGGGGGCAAGCAAAGACTAGAGCTAGCTCAGAAGCTTACTTTTTCTAAGTCATATTCCCTACTCACTTGAAGCTGACAAAGCTTACAAAAATATAGGAACGTGAAACATGCTAAAAATCATATTTTCCTCCAGCAGAGACTTTACCTTGTGTGACCATTTACGAGAAATGTCCCATGGTCGACATGGGTTGCATATATCAGCACACTTCAGAGCAATCTGAAGGGAGAAGTGCCGATGTTCTGGGTCCTGCATATCAAAGTTACTAGCATCCAAATACCGCTGCAAACATACAAGCATATTAGTATTATAGGCCCCAGTGTAGACCTCTAGCCATACAATATACAATTCAGTAAACTCCAACAAATGCTTAGCATCCACTCAAAACTTTATATCACCATCTCAGTCCACATAAAAAATGCACAAGCTCTGTAGCATGCCAAGAATAATAGCAGATAAATGTAATTATGTTGAATTAATAATGAGTTCACATAAAAAACAAGATACAATCTCTTTTTACACAAAGTATTGTTTATTGTGTTTTCTTCATATTAAAATTGGAGCAGCTGGGTATGGAAGAGTGAGGATTTCAGGGTGTAGTACAAAAGTAGGTGAAGCAGAAATGCAGTTCCAATATGGAGAATAATCTTTCTGTATCATAACAAAAAATGAGCAATGAGATTTTATGAATTTGAACTTAAAACACCAGATTCAGCTGGACAACAAATGTAAATGGTAGTCTAACCTATTTAAAGCAAGAAAGATCACCTTACCATCCAATGAACAGTTGCCTGATGCTCAACCTATCAGAAGCTGCCATTCCATCTCAAATTCAAAATTACTCGAGCCTAACAAGTACATCACTGCTACCTTCATCCCACCCATTACACAAGTCCCTAATCTCAACAAGGTCCAGACCACAGAAATAAAAATTATGGCATATGAGACAGGAGTACAAGTTGTTTGAGCTAATATATTCTCATTATACAAAAGGTAGTCACTGAATATAATGTATTTTTTTATGAAATATCATGTATCAAATGAAAAGCCAATGTTTTAGAGGATGGCAGTCATTAACTTATGTGCATCCATAATATACCCAGGTCAAAAACACCATAACTCACTGAGGGGATACGAAGGCTTGACAGGACATGATTCGCTTTCAAATAGAAAGCAATGCAATGACATTGCAAAAGCAATCTGTGTGAACATGAACAGTGCTACAGTTCCAACATTTAACCAAAAGACTGACTAAACCTACATCATATTGACATCTGCAACAGAAATAATATCATCTGTAACAAGGATAAAGCATGACTCCTAACGGTCAGCAATGTAACTCTGTCAGAGAAAATCAGTCATAAATTACAGGTGAAGAGGAGTCATTTAATAGCCCCCTTATAGCATACAGGTACTCCTAGACTGTGGCTCTTGAGGCACTAAATAAGTACATGAAGCCTGTTTCATTACAAACCATATGAATTATTATCCAAGTCCATACATGGATACTTTCTAACTGAAAATACCTAATCTCTGACAGGTCATGGCAAGGAGACCTTGAAATCTTGGATTTTTTCATGCAACAGTGAAGTTTACAGATGTTAATGGATGTAATATTGCCTAGGTCTTACTTATATTGAATAATGAGCATTTTGGTTTCCTTTTGTCTAAAAGAAGTGCATGAGCAATGAAAATGCTACTGCTCCCTCTTTTACTCTACAGACATACCCACATCAGAAAATTAAATTCCTATAATACCTGATGTCTATACTAACTCAGGAAACATTACAGATATGACTTTTCATCAGAGTCATTATTTCATGACTACATGGTTTATTACCAGCTTAATCCTACAGTACTACATGTCACAGCATGTGACATACTCTAGTACAATAAACTACTAAATGGGTGGGGAGTACCTGCCTGGGATCTTTCAAGGATCTTTCAGGCACAGCGCTAAAATGTCACAAAAAATGCTTTCCTATATGACCAGACAGACAACTCAATACACAGTCCAAAAAGGAAAAAGGCTCAATACATGTAATGAAGAAAGGTTTGATGTGCTTAAAGATGTAAAGTTCCAAACTAGCCTAACTTACCCAAAACCTTTTGAGAAACTCCTGCTGTCGGGTGATGTCTGTAGCCAAAATAAGAGATCTTATCATATCTTGGAGAGCTGTTACATCTTCTGAGGACCATGAATCTATGAGTCCAGATTCCCAGAGGCAACCCATTGCACACCGCCAGTGATGGTTTTCAAGCACACTTAGGTTCTAGATAAAGCAAAACAAATGGCATAATAAGCTAACTTTTTGAAGCATGCTAAGTACATTTAAAATCATGTCATACATTTCAAGAACTGGCTAAAAAAGTTGTATATTGTTTGAAGAGAATTTTTTCCCTATATGAAAGTAACAATTCTAATGCAGGTGAAAATTCATAAACCCAAATAATAAAAGAACCAGATAAACAATCTTCTCAAACATTCACAATAGACAGCCTCAACAGGATATGAAATATAATAAAAATATAAAAGACTGTAGTATCAGAAAATGAGAAAATATTTCAGTCCACAATATATGTTTTGACATCACTAGCCATAAACACTGTTTCTTTTGTAACGAATTCCAGTTTCTGCTTCCAGGCATGGTTATCTTTTATTACCTTATAAAGTGCAGCCAAATGATCATCTGTTGCAATAAGGAAAGGCTGATTGACTCCTGGATGGTCAAGATCATGACAAACAGCAGCAAGCAAAGCTGCAAACACCTCAAGGGGACTCATGTGCTCACGGATCTAAAGAGTGAAATACTGGATGAGAAAGGACATAGGTATGACGAGTATTCATTTAATTTTTTAAGTGTAACATTTAATGAAGATGAGCAATGAGCACAAAATTCTAAAGAATCATTCATGACAGTACATTTGTTAAATATCATTGAAAGCCATTTCAGAAGCAGCATGAACTTAATTATAATCCAATGAAACTAATCTTGTACTGACATGTTTTACAGGATAAAGATTTTTGAGCTCATTATATAAAAAGACTTATATAAAAAGACTTTCAAGCTCATTATCATACAAGCAATTTGTTTCAGTTCATACATTTAAATAAATGCTAAGTGTATCCTTCATAGCATACATGGTATTCAGATTATAAATGGGAAAGAGCATAATGAGCACCTTTTCCTCTTGAAGATAGCAATGCATGGCCTGAGTTACATCTGCAGCATGGATGGCGTTATGGTAAGGATTGGAGGCATGGTACCCATCTTCAATTAAACCTGCCATGAAATATCTCTGTTAGTATTTGACATGAATAAAATACCATCAATCGACCATTAAATGGGAATGTGCCTGCCTATGTAAGGATGAATCTTAAATAACTAATTGACATTCTGCTAGCTACAATCTTAAATCTAAGAGCTTCAGTGAATGGCCAGCTGATCCATCTTGCAATCTCATTAGGTAAAAAGATCCCTTGATATCTCAGTCATTGAAGGCAACTCTGCTACTTCAGCAAGTTTTGTGAAAATACCAGACATACTCTGATTCAATATAATTACAAATAACTAAAGTACTAAAAAAACATGCTCCCTCATATTTTACAAACATAAACAACTGACATGTAGATCTTAGAAGCACAAATCCCTGTTAGAAAGCAATACCTTGTTCAAGTACACAGTACCTGAATCACCAAATTATTTTCTCTATGGATATTCATTTCTGTGAGAAGCCCTTCCATATAAGGCACATCATAATGCACTTCTGCAATGGTTTTTCTTTATTTCTTGTAAGAAAATTTCTATTACCCAAATAACACACCATAAACAATCTATGTAAGAATATCAAACTTCACTACAGTACCAAATTACTTTAAAAATGATATTTCTATATTTTGTCAACAACAGAGTTTCTACATCAGATGGAATTGAATTATACACATAGGAGATGTAATAAAGAGGTTGCATATGTTAAAAACACATATAATAAAAAGGCTACTTACTAAAGCACTTCCAGACTGTAACAGTGTCAAAATTAAAATGCTGAATAAGACCATATTTGTGTAGAAGGTAAACACACAGCACTGAAACAGGCCGGCCCCCACACACACTGTCCAGGGCAAAGGCATTGAAGCCCCACACACCAACCTGAGACAACACACACTGAAAAGATATAATTGGGTCTCAAATACAATAAAAGAGTGTGCTTTAGCTACAAAATAAAATTTTCAGAAAAATGTAAAGGCAAGAAAAAAATTATCATATAGTTTTCATATATCCTAAATAGTAAACTAAAATATAAGAGATGTACAAAATGAAGACAAAGTACCACTATGTCAAGATACAAAATTCTTCTGCCATATGGATGAGACACATTATTATACTATATTTAGAGGATTTCTGCATACACTATAGGGAATGATTAAAATCAACCCTTACCTATATTGGTGATGACAACTGCAGAGTGGGGTAGGAGGGTGTCAAGCCCTATATGTTTTCCAATCTTCACCATCTGGAGCAGTTTATCATTCCACTTAACTATACTATCAAGTGTCACGAACACTCTTCTGAAACAATTTGTTTTTCACCTCTAATCCTTGGTTATACAATGTCACCCACAGATGGTTCATCCGATCATATCCTTTTAAATGCAGTATTTCTACTTTTTTTCAGCACCTTTCCCTTATTTCCTCTAAATTATGGCACTAAAAATAGTGCTTGCTTCTCACATATGTTATTCTTTTATGATCTTCCCTAGGAAGATTATTGTCTTTTCATTGAAGAAGCTTCTGTCTCTGCTAAGTGTACAATACAAATTACTCAAAACAATGGAGATATATATCCCCTGCTCCTCAAAAAGCATCTGTCTCGGCTAAGTGTACTGCAGTTTCCTGTTGCAAGAACAGATATAAGTCCACTATTCCTCAAAAACCACCAATGGTGCACCTTAGTGTTCCATCCCTATTCTTTAACTCTTCTTCCATTTCACCAATAATATCCCTTTACCATTGAAATAACCATAACATCAAATTCATCTTAGATACCCCAAATCAAATAAGTGCCTTAGCTAAGTCTGCCCCTAATAATCATAAAGTACTGAAGTTGCAGAAGATCATTCCCTTTTGAACTGCTCCATTTCTTATACAAAAATTTGATTTGTTCTTGTATGGAGTAGTACTTTCACTTCAAAAGTATTGCTACCTCAATATACTTACTTCAGAATTGAGTCTACTTCAATCTGGCATATCAACTCTCTTACTATGAGATTGAAACATGATTCTCTTTCCCTAAACCAAAATAATGATACTCTTTCCATCCTCTATAGATACTAACATAGTCTTTTAACTGAGTGGCTGTTTGTGATTCAAGGGTGGGCCGTTATGCTGTACCTCCCAATACCACAAAGATTTGGAACTTTTCATCTTTCATACTTTTTAAACAGCAAGACCTATCCCTTTCCAAAATGCAGGTTTCTTTTCCCAAAACCTTACTTTGAACAAAAGTAATCTAAAATTATGAAGTTCACCTATGTGGTGAGAAATGCACATCAGGGCAAACGACTCTTGGCAGGATGCTGAAGTGCTCACCATTACGTATACCTGGTAAATACCTGATGAAGTATGTATCAGCATAAGCATTTACTCAAATATACATCAGACAGTGGCTAAGAATTGAGCTGAGATGGTGTCAGAAATGGTGAAAGAAGTGATGGCAGGGGTGACAAAAAAGGTGGCAGAGGTGTTGGTAGAAGTGGTAGAAAAATGGGTGACAGAGGTGGTGGCACTGGTAGTTATAAAAATGGTGGTCAATAAAGGGGATGGTGAAGATGCTTGCATGGGTGGTGACAGAACTGGCTGTAGAGGGGATAGCAAAAATGGTGAAAGTGGTGGTAATAGCTGTGGCAGAGGTGTGGCAAAGGAGTCAGCACAAGTGGTTGTAGTGGCAAAGGAGTCAGCACAAGTGGTTGTAGTGGCAAAGGAGTCAGCACAAGTGGTTGTAGTGGCAAAGGAGTAAGCACAAGTGGTTGTAGAAGTGGTGACAAAGATAGTAGAACATAGGCAGGCATGATGGAACAAAATCTTGAAGAGGTGGTGGCAAAACAGTGGTAGAAAAAGGGGTGACTGAAGGGATGTTTGCAGAACAGTAGCAGGGATGATGGTAAAGGTAGAGGCAGGAATGGTGGTATAGGTGATGGCACAGGTGGTTCTAGGAGTGGCAGAAGGGGAGGCAGAGGAATGAAAAGATATGGTGGAAGAGATGGCAGGTAGGGTGATGGCAGAAAGGATAGCAGAGATGGTGCCACATGTGGTTTTAAGAGGAGGCAGTAATGGCAGTGACATATGGGATTGTAGAGGTGGTGGCAGATATGGTGGTAAGGTAGCTGCAAAGGGGGAAGGGGAGATAGGTATAGTAGGAGTGGTGGAAGAGATGGTAGTATGAGGTGGTGATAGTGGTGGTAGTGAAGGGAACGGTGGTTGCAGAGATGATAGAAGTAATGATGGTAGTGGTTGCAAGGGTGGTAACCGAGATGATGGGAGATGTTGGAGAGGGTAGCGGTAGTGGTGGTGGCAAAATCTGTAGCACATGTGGCTGTAGAGGTTGTGGTTACAGGGGTAGTGACGGAAATGGTGGGATAGGGGTTGGTGATAGATTTGGTGGCATGGGTTGTTGCAGAGGTAATGGCAGAGGTGGTGGCAAAGGGAGTGGAGGCAGGGGCGGTGGCAGAAATGGTGGTAAGTAGAGTTGTTGGTAGAGGTTGTAGCAATAATAATGGCAGAGAGTGCAGGGTTGGTGATAATGGTGGAAAAGGTTTGGGAGAGATACTGAATGAGGTAGTGGCAGAAGTGGTTGTAAAGTCTTGGTAATAATGATGGCATATGAGGTGGCAGATGGGACAGCATAAATGGTGGCACAAGAAGGGGTTGTGGGGGTGGTGGCAGAGGGTGACAGATAGTGGAAGAGGTGGTGGCAGGGGTAGTGTTGCTAATGGTGGCGGTATTAAAGGGAATGGCAGAGGTGGTAACACATGTAGCTAAAGAGGTTGTGGCAGTAGGTGGCAGAGATAGTGGTACAGGTGGAGTTAGTGGTGGTGGAAAGAGTTGGTGCAAGTGGTCGCATAAGTGGTGGCAGAAGTGATGTAAGAGGAAGCTGAAGCGTTGGTGGCAGAAGTGATGTAAGAGGTGGCTGAAGCGTTGGTGGCAGATGTGCCAGATATCCAAAGAGGGTAGCTGATGTGGTGGTAGAGAAGGTGGCACAGATGGTTACAGAAAAACAAAATCATGTATAGTTCTCGTAGTCACCCTGACCTGTGAACTTTTCACCTCGGAATCAACAGGAACCTTACTCGTTCTCAAGGAAACACTCATGGTAGATGTTGATGAAATCCACACATTTAGGTCATTGCATGGAAACGATATCGTTTCCAAAATCAAAGTGAAGCACTGACCGTAATCTTATATTGTTTTTACTTTACTCAATTCTCGCACACATGACGCTACTTTTGGGTTACAACTTCCCCTTACGGTGACCCTTTATGTAAAGCTGTCTGCCGTACTGGAGTCAGATCCTTCAAGTGATCACGAGGGGATATCTGTATAACACATGAATCACCCAACATATGCCAAATTTTATATAAAAACATTCCATGATCACTATCGTACGTCCTTTACCTGGGGTGAAGTTCCGTAACTTATTCGAATGAGTGTTTGTGTTACACATAGGGTTTTCATCGGCCCAACCTCGACATTTTATTCGGCAATAAAACATGATTTTGCAAGACTTGAAACGGATATTGGAAGACGAAACCTCAGAAGGTTTTAAAGGCAACTTAATGTTATTTCTACATCTGAGCTTTAGTCGCTCCAGATAACACAGGTCGGTTTCGTCAAAATATTTAGTACACCAAAGTATTATTCTTTAATATCTCCTTTTTCCTACTATGGTAGTAAATAGGTGGATATGTGTTCTAATGGCTTTTTTGCTTTAACACCCTGTAACTGAGGAGGGATATAAGAAGAGTACTATATAAGATATGAGGTAGGCCTATAGGAGACTGTGAGAACCACAACTCATTACCAAACAATCAAAAATAATTCATACTCGATGTATTAAGACACGACAGATCGGGTCGGAATTGTGAACTCTTTCGAAATCATTGAAGACTCTCCTGGGGCCCCTAGAAGGGGGAGTCGATGGGGTCAAACTAAAAATTTCCATGGTTGATGATTAACCCGACCCTGTCTCTGGCAACATTCACAAATAAATGGACCTATGATAAAAGTAAACGATTAGCAAATACACCACGTCTTACACATGCTTTCGGTGACATTCATTTCTTAGGAATACTTAGTATTCATAGAATTAAAACACTTCGGGAAATAATAATGTAGGCCAATTAACTCTCCCAAGCAACAACGTTACACTCACTGCTTCAAAGGTGAACGCACGCGAGAATTCTCACGCTTTCTTAATTCACTGTGTACAGCATATTAAAGTGAGTTTTGAGTTCGTTCTAGCTTGCTCTTCAGTCAAGAGTTGTTCAGCATTTTGAGGAGACAATAATAACCTTACGCAAGATGAAAAAGATGAGCTTCGATACCCCATTTGAAGATTTTGAGTGCAATATGAAGAGTCAATTTCCCGTTCATGTTTCTTTTTGAGACATGAGCAGTATACTAGGAGACTGGAATATTTGTAACAACATGTACCGATGTCTACTTTGTCGCCCACAAACCCTTGCCCCTGACAGCTATCTGACGTTCCACAGCTTGACCGATACATGATCTACTGTTGTAATCTTGACAAAGGACCTCGTATGACCTAAGGTAACCACTCAGGTAACATGCCAGGTACAATACTTGACAAGGTTAGATGAACCTGATCTCCATGATAGAGAGGTCCTCTATTATACTCCTCCAAGAGTCCACCGGAATAACTGAATGGCCACACCTGCACAATCAACGCTATCGCCATGGCCAATCCAACTGGCTAATGTCCCATGTAACACTGAAGCAGTGGGTCTGAAAAGAGTCCTTGGATTCTTGGACACCAAGGTTCACAATGCACTTAGATACGTCCACCACGTGACCCCTGACTGCCTCTCCGGTGAGGGCTTTGTGGTGCCTCAGTATCCATGGCCTCTCTCAGCAGCAGGTCACAGTGCGATATCGGCAATGCCCGTCTCCTGCGGCTGCCTCAACTTCGGAACCTTCTGCAACATACCACATCCTGCAGCACACAACACAAAATTTTAGCATCCGTTTAGTAACTCTGGACCTCGGCGACGCCTCCCTTCTCCAGAAGTTCCACAAGAGGCTCAACATTTTGGGAACTATCCTACAGATCGCCAGCTTCACCAGACTTCACTCTCTTGTACTGGTGTCGTGCAGTACGCAATACTTGGTCCTCCAGTCTTCGGTGCTATCACCACAGAATACCTGCCTCCCTTCCTACACCTAGATCAGTGGCATGGTGACCCTGTATAGGTCATCTCATCTAACCCCAATTCATCTCACCTTCTTACCTTATCTTACCTTTAGCTACGTCACCTCTGTACCTAACACAGCAGTGTTGCAGTGTTATTACTCATGTTTCTATTCCCCTCTCTCAGAACAATTACTATCACAAAAGATAAGTCAGACATGTAATTACACCAGTTTAAACCATAAATACATTCTGAAATAATAAGTGTGAGAACCAGGGCGAAAAGGGACGGCTAAAAGTTTTAAACGTTACCTTTAAAAGTTTTACACCCTACTAGTCAACCGGATAAGCATTCAATTAATCCTCTTGTATTCTCGAGGATAACCACACCGAGAACAATAATTTCTAACGGTATGTATTAGTCATATGGCGGCATTCACTATTTTACAAAGGCAAATCAAAAACATGTATGTAATGCCCGCAAGACGAGATACTCATCAATTTATCCCCAGATTTGTGAATGAATGCCAATTCAAGAAGGAAGTTGAGTAGTACAAATATGATTAATTAAATGATTGGTCACCTACCACTGCGTGGCTCAGGTGCAAAGACAGAATCTCAAACTTCAAACCGCTTTTAAAGTTGGGTTTCCTGTCATATATATA
>JAUTXX010259998.1:0-14271 GCA_032273605.1 Panulirus laevicauda | reverse complement strand
ACACACCCCTGCCGCAAACCTACATTCACTGAGAACCAATCACTTTCCTCTTCCTACTCGTACACATGCCTTACATCCTCGATAAAAACTTTTCACTGCTCCCAGCAACTTGCTTAAAGTTTCTCATAATGTACAGTTGACCAACTGGGATTAAAACCTGATGTTGCTGCCAGTTGTAGATTATTAGAAACTTCAGCCACAGGGGGCCGAAACTTTTTTGGGAGGGTGCACATCCTCTCCTTACTTATTATCTCCATATATGTCCAAACCGTTCTGGCACATCCTATTCAGCTCTATCAACTACACTCTTTTTATTACCACATCTCTGTCTCTTACCCATTCATTACTTAATCAACCCACCTCACACCCCATGTCATCCTCAAACATTCCTTTCCAACACATTCACCCTTCTCCATACATTCTCATCTATAGCCCATGCCTCATATCCATACAACACTGCTGGAATTATCATACCTTCAAACACATCTATTTCTACCCTTCCAGATAATGACCTCTCTTTTCACACATTCTTCAATGCTCCCAGAACCTTCTCACCCTCACTCACCATATGACACTTCTGCTTCTATGGTTCCATTTGCTGCCATGTCCACTCCTAGGTATCTAAAACATTTTTACATCCACTAAATTTTCTTCATTCAAAGTCACACCTCCAACTAACCTGTTCCTCTACCTTGCCAAATGTAATAAACATGTTTTCATTCACATTTATTCTCAACTTCCTCTTTTCACACATTCATCCAAACTTAGTGGCTAATTTCTGCAGTTCCTGACTCAAATCTGCCAACAGTGCTTAATTATTAGCAAACAACAACCAACTTTTTTCCAGCCACCTTCACCCTCTACATACTGCAAACTAGACCCTCTCTCCAAGACTCATGCATTTACCTCCACCACCACCCCATATAAACAAATTTAACAACCATGGCGATATCAAACACCCCTGCCAAAGACCAACCGTCACTTAGAATTACTCTCCTCTCTTCCTACTTGTACACATGCCTGACACTCTTTATATAAACTTTTCATTGTTTCTAATTGCTTCCTCCCACATCACATCATCACATGTTCATAACACCTTCCACAAGGCATCTCTATCAACCCTAACATATGATTTTCCAGATCCATGATTGCTACACACAAATCTATCTCTTTCTTGAAGTATTTCTCACACATACTTTAAAGCAAACATGCCCTCTACCACTTCTGAAACCAAACTATTCCCCCCAAATCAATTGCTCTGAACATGCCTTCATTCTCTCAATCACCACTCTCCCATGCAACTTACCTGGTACACTAAGCAAACTTATACCTCTATAGTTTGAACACTCACCTTTGTCCTAATTGCTTTTATACAATGGCCCTATACATGCACTCTGCCAATCCTCAGGCACCTTACCATGATCCTTATATAAACTGAAAATCTGACCAACCAATCAGCTACATAGTTATCCCCTTTCTTGAGAAATTCAACTGAAACACCATCCTTTGTAGCTGCCTCTCTTCACCAAACCATTCTACATGAACATCAAACACATTCAATAATCCTTCAAAATAATCATTCCATCTCACCTCAGCACTTCCTGTTACCACCTCCCATTTGCCCACTTCATTAATGTTCCCATATGTTCTCTTGTTTTTCCACAATATATACCTCTTTCCAAAGCAACCTCTTAATTTTCCTGAAGTTTACAGCACTCACTCACTCTAACTCTCATTTGTTTTCTTTTTCAATCCCTGCACCTTCCTTCTGACCACCTGCTGCTTTCTCTTATACATCTCCCAATCATTTGCACTCCATCCCCACAAGAACTGCCCATACAGCTTTTCTCTTTCACTAGCAACTTTACTTCTTCATCCCACCACTTACTAACCTGTCTCACTTGCCTACCTCCCATCTTATGCATGCCACACACTTCTCTTGTGCATGCATGTACTGCTTCCCTAAATATCTCTCATTCCTCACTCACTCCCCTAACTTCATTTAATCTCACTTTTTGCCATTTGGCACACAATCTCTCCTGGTACTTCCCTATTCAAATCTCTTATCCAAGCTCACTCACACTCCCTGTTCTCTTCTCATCCACAGTTTCCCCTTTTTCAAAAACACTACAAATCTTCACTCTCACCTCCACAAGGTAATGTTCAGACATCCCATCAGCTGCCCCTCTAAGATTCACATCCAAAAATCATCTCTTTTGTAAGTATATCAATCATAAGTAATCCAATAATACCTAATTTCCATCTTTGTGACTTGAATACTTGTACACATCTCTCCTTTTAAGCCAGGTATGGCTAATTACCAGCCCTTTATCAGCACATAACTCCACAAGTTGTTCTACATTTCCATTTAACTTACTGAATACCCCAAGCATCCCAATTATACATGCAAATGCCACATTACTCACCTTCACATTCAAATCACCATCACTGATACCCAGTCTTTTGCATCAAAACTACCAACACACTGATCCTGCTGTTCCCAAAGCACTTGCCTCTCAAGATCTTATTCTATTGATTAGGGCTAGGTGCATAAGCACTAATAGTTAAACATCTCTCACAATCCACTCACATTTCTACCCACATCAGTATGGAGCTCACTTCCTTACACTCATACACATCCACAACTCCTGCTTCAAGATTATCCAGGTTCCTTTCCTTAAACATACTTCCTTTCTCTTCTATTGGTATATGCACTCACATTCAGACACCCCAACCTGGACCTTCAATGAGGCTGAGCATCCCCTCACTTGGTTCCTTCTTTTGTTCCATCTTTTCTAAATTGAAATACAACAAGGGGTCCCATCCCCCCTAATTCCCACCACTCTTAGTTGCCTTCTATGACATGCATGGAATACGGACATAGAATTCTTTCTCCCCTTCCCAAAAATATTCATCATGAATGTTACATGCTTGGTCAGCCAATATCACAAGTACATTAAGAAAAAGACCTTAGAGTGATTATTGCATATTAGGGGCCTGTAATATGCAAATCAATACCAAACAGCACAAGCAAACAGAACGTTATTTTGCACTACTGGAAATATAAATCATAAAATGAAGAATACAATTCTCACAATTTACAGTAGCTGCATCAAACCTTGTTTGGAATACACTGTCAAATTCTTGTCACCAAACCTGATCAAAATGTGAAGAAAAAACTAAAGCAAATAGTCAGATGGGCAACATATGTAATACTATCACTCACAAATAAGCTTTATGAAAAAAAGACTTCATAGATTTATAGTAATACTTTTCAAAAAATGCAAATTCTTCATACAAATAATAGAACTGAAAAGAGTAAATAATTTTGATAACATAATACACATAATTTCTTGACATTCAAAAGAACTTTGACAAACACAAATAACAGTATAAAACTACAAGGATGAAGCTGCAGTCCCCTTGGAAGTGGTGGAAGAAGAAAGCTGGTATTGTCTCACAGGACAGTTGATCCTGGGGCAATCTGCCATGTGACTTTTGTCAGTTTCTACTTTATAGTTTGTAGACACTTTGGCAGTTCTGTGATTCTGGAAGCTCATCTTTAGGTGACTTTCGTGTCTGCAATGGGTGCTGTTTCATTGTTGGACATCAAATCAGTGATGTGCTTGTCTGTAGTTTATCCATGGATCATGTTGGTGTTGGCATGAGTACTGAATATGACTGTGCAGGACAAGCATGTGATAATTTTACTTTCTCATGTGGCTCTGCTAAGTGCAAGAGGAAGGGCTCAGGTATTAGAGTAATAGCCATTCCTATGACCCCCTGCAAACTTAAGGTATACTTCTTTAACTACACTTTCCTGTGTGACTCTGCTCCCAGTGAGAGGGAGGACTCAGATGGTAGTGTACTGGCCCCTCAAAATACCCCAGCTAACTTGAGGAATAACCCATCCCCTACCTATGAAGCAATCCAGTAGGTAGTAAGCTGTTGACAACAGCCCCCCACCCCAGGGTGGTACTACCCTCCTGAGTAAGCAGTCTTAAAATGGTGCCCAGAACCATCTTAAACTCTCCATATTAGGATTGCTGGTCTTACTTTCTGCTTCATAAAATGGATCTACTGGGCAAGCCTTGCCACTTTCTCCTTACAAGCACCATACACCTACTCACACCTTGCTTATTTTCTTCACATAAGCACTCTTGCCAACTCCTGTCTGCCCAAATGTTATCAAGTATAATCATGACAGAGCCCAACAAATCTATGGCCCCTAGTCTCTGGCACCATGGGATGCTACGAATCTTTGGCTTTCTGCCTGACTCTACTGCCAATGAGAGGAAGAGCTCTGACAGTATAGTACGAGCCCCTCCCATGACCTTTCCCTCTTTCTTAGACCTTTCTCTTTTTTCATTCATCATACCAACATTTGTGGTCTCTCTAGTAATCTCTATCCTGTTGAACTCTATACGTCTGGTACCTCTCCTAATATCTTACTTCTCTCTGAGACACAATTGTCCAATGATGTTATCGGCCCCTTTTTCATATCCAACTATAATATCCACTCATGATTCTGGTTCAAAGGTGGTGCTTATGCTAATTTTAACATCGACACATTTGCTGCACAACTCAGAGACCTTGAATCCCCAAACTCTGATGTCATGGGTCTCAAGATCTGTCTCCCAACTACCACAATTTTCCTCTGTTTTACATACTGCTTCCTAATTCTATAAATTCTATATCTTTCTGTGACTAACTAAATGCCTGTCATAAGATTGTGGCATCCTTTCACCCTCAAGCTGAGATCCTCTACTTCAGGGATTTCAACATTCACCTCAGGGAATAGTTGAATTCTTCCCATATGGATGACAAAGGGATTGAAGCCCTTATGTTCTCCATTTTCAACAATTTTGAGCAAATAATTTTCCACCCTAACCATATTCCTGATCGCTGTGATCCATCTCCTAGTATTCTGGAGCTGTTTTTCACCTCTAGTTCATCCTGCTGTAATTACACAATCTTGCCCCTAATTGGTTCATCTAATCACATTCATAAATGTATCTATTCACAGATCATCCTAATTCTGCCAATGAATTAGTCATCACTTTTATCCTTTTTTAATTAGTAACAAGTGGTACACTTTCATAAGTTGGTGGACCCTTCTATCATTCAGGCATTCAGTCATGGGCTAGTAATTAAGAAATTTTGTTTACCAATTCTGCATCTTAGGTAAAGAAGTCTTCATATCCACCTGTAATTGTCCTAAAATTCATTCCAAAATTCATACTGTAAGCCGACAATTGCCCTAACTGCAGCTCCTAGTTTGCAGGTCTCTTGTCATCTGAAAGGTATTATATCTTAATATTCCTTCACTTAAGTGAATTCAAACTTACCTGGCCTGAAGCAACAAGTTCCCCCTCAGGATGTACAGCGAGACAGAGAATATCGTCAGTGTGGTGAAGGTAATGGCGCTGGGCTCGGGTGCTTGGATCACACACTACCCCAACAGCTGCTACATGATACACCACATGGCCACTCTTAAGCCAGTGGGCATTGTTCCGGCATTCATGGGCACGAAAACTGGCAGGCAATGAAAATTCTACAAATATTATGTATACATTTCTTTGTCTAGAAGCAAAGAATGTCTTCCATGAGAGCAAATACAAAGCTCAAGAAAAAATCTATTTTCAACAAAAAGCTAAGTATTGCACACCATAATATAAATACATAACTTACCCAAACACGTGTTTCATATGAAGGCTTTGAGTGGGAGGAGCATTACGCTCAGATTTTGTACTTGTAGCTTTTCGACGCTTGGCAAAAGTGGAGTCATCAGCAATCTCTACTCCCTCCAGTGCACTGTTCTCACCTGTATTTTTCCTTTGCTGGTGTCTAAAAATGTGATATGATATTAGAAACAATGCCATAATTTACAAATTTGACAGAGTTTACCCTGTGAGCATGGAATTTGAAAGTCCAATGATAACAATATGAAGCAAGATGAGCCCATGTGGCCTCCTGTAAGGGTTCAGCCCTTGTTCTGCTCAAACATAATCTCCTATGTGCTAAGAGGGGTTCTCCCTAAGAGTCTTTTTAGGCCAAACACCAATTCCTCCATCACTCCTAGTCTATCATACAAATCAGGCCCTTTGCAGTGTTTCTGTGCACCAATTCCTCCATCACTCCTAGTCTATCATACAAATCAGGCCCTTTGCAGTGTTTCTGTGCACTGCTTACTTGGTTTAAGGTTACCAGAGACTATTATGCCCAAGTCTTTTCCCTCATTTACCTTCTGCACTTCAAGAGAATTCATATTGTAGTGTGAAGCCTCCTGAGTGAGAATGTGGGAATACAGAGAAGAAAATTCACAAATGTTCTTTTCCTGAATGAATCACTATTTCAGACTGGATTTGGTGAAGGGTCAATGAAGTTCTGCTCAAAATCTCTGTCATGCAACAGCAGTGTCGGGATGAACAAAATTTCCTCTTGACAATTTTGTTCTTTTTATGCCATCCTGAACCTCTTCTCAACATTAGATACTTCTGGTAGGTGAAATTCCAAAACTTTTGAAAGTACTGGAAATGACCCCTGTCTGACCAGGTGCCAGTTTGTTGTAAATTTCCTGAAGATGCAAGAAGGCAGCCCTGAAAAGACTGCCTTGGAGTGTTAACTCTACTTCATGCAGAATGAGGCACAGATGCAATCAAGGGTACTCTTAATAAATGATGATAAACAGCAACAATGAAGACCACTGCATCAATGGAAGGGTTTTCCTCAATAAATGGTTCTAGAGAATATTTGAAGACCTTGTTAATAACTTCACTAAGAAAAGGGGATCACAGAAAGACAAGAATTGCAACAACTTCGCCTGCTTTACTCTATTAAGCTGACTATAGCATGTTGTCTGCACTGATGCTTGGTTCTCAAAGTTTGCATAAAGACCTTTGTATGGAAATGGAAACTGCTTTAAGATATGCCTTAAAATGCTCTTGATAAACAATAGATTAACTGAACACTCTGGCAAGGAGGAAGGATTCATGGAGAACAGATCAGATTCAGAAAGTATAAAAAGCTTTCCAGAAAGGTAGGATGTAGGGTAAAACAAACAACAGGAGCTTGAGCATACTTACTCATGAGACAGCTCCAAACACAATAAATATGAGTCAGAATTACCATAAGGATAAGGATAGATTTTATGCTATCAGGGACTAGGAAAATTTCAATATTAACCAAAAAATCCTTCATTGGAAAAAAGGCAGTCTGTAAGATCAAAGAGTGACCTCTGTCTCTCAAATACAGCTTTAAAACTTAGCGCGTGTCCTTAGGGGCCACTAAATTTTTCAAGATCATCCAAAAATCCTCAAAGGGAAAAAAAGTGACCTGGATGATTGGAAAATGAACTCTGGGTTCTCAAATATAGCTTCAATAAAAATAGGAACTAGTTGTCTGACATCTGTGAGGATTTGCAAGGCATTAAACATCTTTCCGAGATACTGTTGTAGATAAGAAAAATTTGGGCAGCCAATATCTGGCTCCATGTGAATTCAAGATCAACTTATATAAAGATTCAGGCATAACAAGGATTTTATGAAAAGAAACCTAGACAGATCATCCACATTTATGGGAAACGGAGGTCCAACTTCCTAAAATTGATTTTCCTATAACCATTCCACTGAAAGGATTGCTATATATGCTCATTTTTCACTCAGTTTTACATGTGCAGACCAAAACTAATCATATAAATCTGAACATGTTGGAAAATTAACTGTTGTTAATTTTTCACCTAATAATACAATTTAACAGTGAAGTTTTGCTCTTCATAATTATAACAATGAAAATCTAAGTGTGTGTAAAATCCCAAAGAGGCCAAGGAGCTATTATGACCTGGTATAGATTCCTGATCCATAGAAAGGGGTCCAAGCAAATCTTGGAAAGGATAATAATAAGGGTATGATATAATGTCAGTGCTCAGATAATCTAAGAAGTGACAAGAATTGCCTATGAGAGTTAAGAAAAACTGGATCCAATGAGAGCCCCTTAGGATTAGTGGTTCATTAGGATGGGCCTCATTTACATTTAGACAGATATATGCCCACCTGAGGGTCACATTACACCAGTAAACAAAATGAAGCAGTTTATCTATACTGACAACTACAAGCAAAAGGAATCAGGAGCCTCTTTGACAGGAGATGCATCTTAAGTCTAAAGAGAAGGTCCTGCATTGAACAATGGATGTTCCAGTAAAAAATAAAAGGCTCTATAATTCTTTTGTCCATGACCCAAATAGTGGGATCAGATCTACCTTTGTCTTAGACAGGCCAATTGAGGAAATAAACCCTTGTTGAGATAGGCATGCTAGCAAGAGGATTGCAAACTCTATTGCAGTATACCCCCATTGTCAAGCACGAACAGGAAATGATGAGGTGAGGAGATGGAGTGAGCATTTTAGAGGACTGATGAATGCGTTTGATGATAGGGTGTCAGATGTAGGGTGTTTGGGTTGAGGAGGTATGTGAAGTGAGGGAGTCATGGAAACTGGTCTGGTGGAGAAAAGAGGAGGTGAAAGCTGTGTGTAAGAAAAACTTTGGCAAGACAGCTACAGTGGATAGTTCTGCACTTGAATCTCTTAAGAAAGGGGGTGATTATTATGTTGTTGATTGGTTAGTTAGGATTTTCAATGTATATATGGATCATGGAAAATGCCTGAGAATTGACATAATGCATATGTAATGAAAATGTATAAAAGGTAGAGGGAGTAAAGGGTAGTGTTCAAATTACAAAGTGCACCTGGTAAGTTGTATGGGAGAGTGCTGATTGAGAGGGGTGAAGATATGTACAAAGCATCAGGCTGATGAGGAACAATGTGGTTCCAGGAGCAATTGAAGATGTATGGTTCAGGTCTTTGCCTTAAAGAATGTGAGTGAAAAATATTTAGAGAAACAGGATTTGAATGTGGCATCTATAGATGTGGAGAAAGGAAGAGATATAGTTTCCATGAGAAAGAGAGACAACAGGAGACCTAATTGGCCCACGACTGGGTTGTCTGGTATTAGAAAAAAAGGGGGGGGAGTTTAACTTGACATGAAAATGTAATTCTGCTCAGCAATTTCTTTTTAAGCTATCACTGACTCCCGCTGCTGCAGACTAACCTTCTACTATCCTTGTTACCGCTGTCATTTATCCAGTTTATCCCTGGCATTTTTCTCAGAGCATACCTAAATTTATAAAACATTTGTCTATATTGACTTTTGAAGGTATTTACAGTCTTAGCATTCATTACGTCTGACGGTAACTTGTTCCAGTGCGCAACACACCTAAAGGAAAAGAGGCTTTTTCGGAAAACACTTCCGTACTACATCTTTTATCTCTGTGTATTATTCTATTTGCCTTAGCAACCCCATTTTCTTGTATTTGAGAGGATGTTTGTGATTAACTTTATCGAGCTTGTTTAGAATTTTGAACACTTGGATTAAGTCGCCGCGAAGTCCACGTTTTTAAGGGAGAAGAGATCCAGTCGTTTTAACCTCTCTTCGTATGCCAGATTTCTAAAGGATGGATTCAGTTTGTCGCGCGTCTTTGTACTTGCTCTAATTTTTCCTTGTCTTTTTTTATAGTTTTGGGAACCAAAACTGAACTGAATATTCCAAGTCTGGTCTAACTAAAGAATTATAAAGTGTGAGAATTGTTTGACATTCTATAATCTATGTTCCTGAGTATGAATCCTAACATTTGGTTACCTTTTCTACTTGTTGCTTGAGAGTTTAGTGTATTTCAAATTGTTGCTAATGATATCTCCAAGGTCCTTTTCTTCATTTGCTTTAGTTGGAGAGTTTCCGAATAGTTTGTAGTCGTAACATATATTCTTGTCTTCAAAGTGCATAACTTTAGACTTGTCCATATTAAACTTCAGTTGCCATCTGTATGACCACTCTAGTAGTACCGCTTGCTTACAGCTCTACCTCCTAGTTTAGTATCGTCAAAAAAACTTGGAGATCTTAGATATGAGACCGAGGTCTAGTTCATTAATGTATATTATGAAAAGAATCAGGCCTAGGACCGACCCCTGTGGCACACCACTTGTTACGTCTAGCCAATCTGAGGCTTCGTCGTTTAATACTATGCGCTGCTTTCTTCCAGTAAGCCAGTCTGATCCGTGTACAGAATTCTTCACCGATTCCGTATGCTTTGAGTTGATGTAAAAGTCTCTCGTGAGGTACTTTATCGAAAGCTTTTTGGAAATCTAATCACATCAGATGGTAATTTTTCGTCCCAGTTCTGATAGATAACATTAAAGAATTCCAACAAGTTTGTCAGGCAGTTCAAGGCACACTTTTTGTCTCCCATTTTTATGAATAGGAGCAACATTTGCTAGTTTCCAATCAGATAGAGATTTGCTGAATATTTTTGTTATGGGGTATATGAGCTGTCTCCTGACCTTTAAAAATCTTGGAGCTAAGTTATCTTGGCCGTTGAATTTGTTGGGATTTGATTGGTCCAGGTATTTAAGCACTTCAGAGCTCTTTATTTCTCTAACCTTCAATTCTTCATCAGATCCTTGAAACATTTTCATTGGTTGCGGTATTCGAGATGTTTCTTCAATTGTAAATATGGAGTTAAAACAATAGTTTAGTATGGTAGCCATTTCCTTCTTGTCAGTAGTTAAGTGTGTCATGTTCTTTTCGTAATGGTCCAATTCCTTCTTTTACTGACTTCCTTTGTCTCATATATTTGCAGAATTCCTTAGGATTACTCTTAACTTTGGAGGATATTCTTTTTTCTTCGTCGCGTTTACTCTCTTTGGATTTTGATTAATTCCTGGCAATTTTCATCGCTTCCCATTGATTTGAATATCCTTTAACTGTTTTCTTCTTTCGGCGAATTAGTCCTTCTATTCTCCTATTCATCCCTGATGGTTTTGCCATATTGGAAACTCTCTTCGTAATTCGTGGATTATATTTATATTCAATTTTGAGTAGTGCGTTTTTAGTATTATTCCACATTTCCTCGACTGCTTAAACATCAGGAAGTTTTGTTTAAATGGCACTGCGAATTTCAAGTCTAATGTTTTTCAAAATTTGCTCACTGCAATCTGGGACCAAGAGTTTGTTGTCATTTATTTCATAATTTGAATTTATCTCTTATCTAATCAGACTGTGATCAATGTGTGACAAACTTTCACCTACTTCGCAAGAGTTGATTAAGTTTGTGTCACTGTTGAGGATAAGATCAAGAATGTTTTTACCTCTTGTTGTTTTTTTTGATTAACTCCTCTAGAATAGTGTCTTCAATCAGTTCCGTTAGTCTCGCTTCCACTCGGTAACGTGTTAACATGTTCCAGCTTATGTTTGGATTGCTGAAGTCTGCAACTATCATAACCTCTTTAATGTTTATTATAGTTTTGATTTCATTGTATAATATCTTATCGTCGTCTTCTTTATGATGGACGTAGATCCCTGATTGATTTTAGAATAAGATCATACACCAAATAGAGAAGATGCTAAAGGAACTGAAAGAAGGAATGTTCCTTTAGAATATCATTATGTGCTATTCAACTGTCACACTCCATTTCTGCGAAAAGGTGGTGCTTATGATAGACAGAATGGGAGTAGTTATAGTTTGGATTACAATAGTCATTTCGCTAGGAGGTACTTAGGCCTTCTACAAAACTTGAAAATAAGGTGGAATTGAGATGAGTGGTCATCAAACGTGATAAAAAAAGTAAACAGAGTAGATGAGGCAAAAAATATGATATGAAAGAAGAAAACATGAAGACCAAATGATACAAGAGAATGGAACACCCTCCCGCGCTTACTGCAATGTCAAGCTGAATGTAATGTATACAAATGTCAAAATACGAAATGACATTGTATTAGAATTTATGGCTGTATTAGGAAAAAACGCCTGATATCGTCAGTTGTGGTAACTGGTACGATCTTTGTCGCTGTAGTTGCTACTCTTCTGTGGCTCGTGTCGGTAGACTGCATGTGTCTGCACGGTCTGAGAAGAGGTTGGCCGGTCTCTCTGCCTCTTCCGCTTGGGATGCGTCGGTGCTCATGGAGTGGGAACACCAGACGCCCTTTTGATTTGAGCCCACATTTTGCTGAGTGACGTATGCTCATTGACCTCGGATCATCATTTGAGCCAGCTTTCTTTCTAAATCTTTCTTGTCTACTCTCTTGTGTTCTTGACTACGTCTTGCAGAAGGAGTCTCTTGGCGTCAGTTGAGTACTTTCTGCATTTTTTACCCGGTTATATTCATCCTACGGTTGAGTTCTTTGACTCTGCTTCAACAGTACCAGTGATCCTTGTGTTGTCTGAGCTTGGGTTTAGTACTCGGTATTGCGAGATCGGCTGCTCCTTCGTCCAGGTGTGTGGCACCAGACTGCTGCCGTTCTATCTGCCACTTTTTTTTTTTTTAAATGTTCTTTGAAGAGCTGCCAGTTGGCTTTTTCAGTATCATACATACCTGCGAGTGGTGAAGGTGGAGGAACTTTACTGACCGTAAGGGTGGTCAGTGTGGCAAAATGGTCGTTTGTTAGTGTGGCATGCAACTGCCAGCAGGCTACGTGCTGCAGTGATTGGAAGAGGAAGACGAGATCTAATCTGCCTCTCGTTATGTGGGTGGGTTCATCATTGTTCAGATGGATGCCTTCTGATGTGTCTTATAGTGACTGGTGGATGTGTAGTTCGTCTTCATTTGCAGGTCTTGTTAAGTGTAGGGTAGGGTGATGTGCACTGAAGTCTCCCCATATCAATGTAGGGTTGTGCAAGGCCGACGCGAAAAGTTCTGTTACATGAGTGAACGTCTTTGTGTCTTGTATATATTGTAGATGGTGATGTCCCGGTCCTGCAGAGTGACTGTGACGGCCTGGACGTCAACATCTTCGCCACATGGTATCGGTTGCTCGATCTCGCTGCAGGGTATGTCGGACCTGACCAGACTCATTCCTCCTCTGGTAGTTGGCTGTCGAAAACGTTTTCTTTGTATTTTGTAGCCGCTGAAATTGAAGGTATGGTTTTCCTGTACCAAAGCGTCTTGCAATAGTGTTATGTCTCTGTTTTCTTGATGTGCTGCCGCTTGCAGGAGTTGTGTCTTGTTTCTAATTCCCTGTGCGTTCCATGATAGAACTTCCAGGGTTGTGCTGGTGATGACGAGGATGTCGCCTTCAGTCACTGGGCTCATTCTTGGAGGGTCATGTCACCCTCTGTTATCCAGTCTATGAGCTCAGGCCATGACCTCTACTGCTGAGGAAGTGGAGTGGTCCAGCCCCATCTCCTTCGGTGTGCTGGTTCTGTTCTCCACCCGCGGTTGACGGGTGCGGGTGAAACTGTTCTTCTTCGTGACAGTGTTTACCTTTTGCTCGTTCCTAGTGTTCTCTTCTTCTGTAACCTTTTTCGGAGTGGAGTGAACCTCTGCTGCTATCATTCAAGTTTGGAGGTCCGTCTTCTTTTGAGTAACCGGAGTTGGGGCTGGGGCTGGAGTTGTAACTTGATAGCACGTTGGTCTGTATCTTGTGGCCCAGCAACGAGGTTAGCCCTTCCGCGAAACTTGTGAGTACCCTGGAAAGGTCCGATACGTGGTTCATTCCTTTTGGTGCTGCCTTGATTCTTTTTTATGTGTGTCACTGGTGGCTACTGCTGTTTGTGGAGGTTGGGAGGTGGTCGAAAGACGGGGAAACTGTTCCTTGAAAGACGGGGAAACTGTCCCGTGTTTCCTGTTTTTGTTGTCTGCGGAGCCTTCCGTTGCTGCTCATGTTGCTTTTTCTGCATGTCCCATACGAAGATGTCTGCAGGGGCTGGCTGGCTGGCTGGCTGGCTTGTAGTCGCGGTGGCTGCTGTATTGTGTGGAGTCGAACGACTTACTTGTATTCGTTATGTCCTTTTTGGGCAAGTGGGGTTCCATGCGTGGTGCTTGGCCCAGCAGTTCGGACACTTGGCCGAGATTTTTTTCACCCTCCCTGTCTTAAGCTTCTTTTAAGCACAACACGGTTTTGTGCACATGGTTCCTTGTACGTGTACTTGCTCTGACTGGTGCTCATACTTCTGGCAGCGGTAGCATCGGAGGGTTTCTGGTAGGTAGGGCCGTACCTCGTACTTGCATCCCATATCTTCAGATCTATGGAGGCTGGCGACGGTCCGTAATGTGTCATCACCACTTGTCTTCTGGTGACGACCTTGTCTGACTTCGGAGAGCGTCTCTCTGTTTTCAGAACTTTGGGGTGGTTCGTGATGAGCCCGGGAGAGAGAGAGAGAGAGAGAGAGAGAGAGAGAGAGAGAGAGAGAGAGAGAGAGAGAGAGAGAGAGAGATAGAGAGAG
>JAUTXX010259997.1:0-24901 GCA_032273605.1 Panulirus laevicauda | reverse complement strand
AGAAAGCCAAGATCAATGCTGAACTTTCTACTGCCCAGCATCAGTTAAATGTATTGAAGGTTAGTTATCTTATATTCACTGTTTAGTGCTCCACATATGACACACACATGACATGCAGTCTCCACATCACAGACATCAACCCAGAGGGTTCAAACAAACCAAATGCCTTTGTAATACTTACTGGCAGTTGATATGAAAGAAAAAAAGACCCTTTAGAACCTCATTAAGCAAGCCATATCCACTGGGTAGGTCACAGATCATAAAGTATAGTGGTATACGCCTATGTGGGGAGAATTTAGGGTAACTGAGCTGTAAATGATTGGTGTCTTCTCTGTGGTAATTGCATGGAGAGTCTTGGGACGTATGAAATTGGTAATTGTAGTATAGTATTGTAGGGATGGATGATATCCAGGGTATGGACAGGCAAGTGTGACTTGTGTTTGTTTGTCTATGGAGTGTATGTTTGGTGGTATGCTATTTAAAACTGTGTTAGGAATTTAGTGTTTGTTGGGTCAGTTTTTGTAAGTATGTATGTATTTTGTCAGTGTTATGTTTGTTAGGAGTCAGAGGATCTGTGAATAGAGGTTGCTGAAGTGAGAGGCAGGGCTAACCTTTTTGTCTGCTTGTGGTTGGTAATTAATCATGAAGTGGTTTGGATAGGAGTGGCCTAATGCTGTTGCAAAGAATTGAGTGCTGAGCTCATTGAGGTTGTATGTGGAGGATCCTTATTTCACTGTGTGGATGGTAAGTGTTTGTAGGTGCTAGCCAGCCATTTATTATATAGACTGCTCTGTTTTTTGTAGTTTGCAGCATTTATATATTTGCTCATGAGAGTATGGGTGACCAGGCAGGTAATGCATACTTTAGGGTGGAGTACACAAGTTTTTTGTAAAGGATATTTCTTTTGTGTTTAGATATACACATATTCCATACATATGTCTATTGAATTGTAGTTATGTATTTTACTCAAATTCATGTTCAGAATTAGATGATGCATTATAGTCATGTAGATATATTTCTGGTAATATCATTAATGATTTAGAATTTATATATTATGTAAGACTGAATCAGATTTAATGTCTATGGTAGAATGGAACTAGCATCACTGTTTTATTACAGAATGAGTTATGTCAGTCCAAGGAGAGCCTAGAAACCCAGCATAGGGAAATTCATAGCCTAAAGACTGAAATGCATGTACAACAAACTGCTAGGCAACAGGCAGATGCATCATCTCAGAAACATTTAAGTCCTGAAAAGGAGAGACTTGAAGAAAGTCTACAAACTCTGCAGACGGAGAGAGATAGTTTAAAACATTTACTTGATACATCTGAACAAAGTAAAGAGGGACTACAAAAAGACTTAACAGTAATGTCAAGTAAGAAGACAGTTTTAGAAGAACAGCTTCAAGTTGCTCTCACTGAATGTGGGAGGCTTAAAAGTCAAGCTGAAGCAGCAGACACTAAACTTGAATCATTAACACAACAGTTGCTGGAGGTATGAAAGATTATTGAATATATTTGTATTATGATAATTTCTTTGAAATATATGACAGTAAGGTAGATTCAGGTTGTCTCTCCATGCAGTTGGAATTTATATAGTATTACTCTGTAAAAAATGTAATAAATCCCTCTTGATTATTATGTAGTATTGTTTACTTATATTTTTTGTGTGCAGCTTAATGATAGAGTTATGTCCAAGTTCTGTTAAAGATTGCTTTTATTGAATTTTCTGTGCTTCTCAGGAAAAGGAACTGAACAACAAAAAGGGGAGTGATATAAAGCAGTTTGATGGTGAACAAGAGAAGGCTCTTGTGATGCAGTCGTCCATAGTCAAAGAGGTAGTTTTGAAATGTGTATAGTTGCCCTTGGATATGCCAGAATAAGCAGATGGAAATTTTGTTGGAATTTTTAGATGAACAGAATAGTTTTACTTCAATCTCATCGATATTCCTTATCAGATACTTCGTAGGTACTGAACAAACATTCAAGCAGCAAATGAAGCATCTGTCAGAAAGTGAATTGCTCTGAGTTGATGTAAGTTGATATTCCCATCAGTTTAGTTCTACATGTTCATGTTTCAAAGCACATATAGTAATCTCCTCATTTCACATGTACTATTTGGAATTTATGCTTTGTATATGACTTAACAACCTGATAGTTCTCTTTTTCTCCTGGCGTGAAAGAATGATTTTCATCTCGTTACCAATTTGCCTGTTAGGTTGATGTAAGTTTTTATCATCGATGGCCACTTACACAAATATCGGGATTATGATTTGCCTGTGTGTGTGTGTGTGTGTGTGTGTGTTTATGTAATTAATTATTTGCAATCTGTGGGGAGGGGTGTATATGGTCTGATGGTACCATGTTTTGAACATTTTCTATCATACAACATTTTAATCTTATGTATGCTGTCTACAAGTATTATGTTCACATTCAGTCTATTCCATTCATCCACTCTGGAAGTTTATTTTTAGATTTCATATAAAGGCTTTAGTTGTTTAATCCCTGCATCTTTTGAAGAACTGTGCACTCTCCACCACATCACACTGATTTAAAAACTTGAAGGTTGTGATCAGGTTACGAGTTAATCTTCTCTCTTATGTAATCTATATATCAATCTGTCTATATCTCTGATGCCCATTCCCTTCAGGAATTCCCTTAAGGGGTGGCCATGGCAAAAGTTTCCATAATTGGTGAACTCCAATGAACTCTTTTGTATATGATCAAATTTAAGGAATTTAGCCTTTCCTTGTAACTCCGGTATCTTAATTGTGGAACCATCTTTGTTGCACCCCATTTTTATTACCAGCATGATTGTCTACATGTATGCATTTCAGAACTGCATTAAAAGATTGATGATTTGAGAACGTACTTTGGTAAGAGGAGGGGTTGATATTGAAATGTGCTTTTCCACTGTAGAGGCTCCTGTTTACTTTTATTCAGAATTTCATAAGTATCTTATTGCCTTTCATGTTGATAAAAAAGTAGAATTTTTCCCAACAGTTGCAGGAGGAAGTTTTACGGTTACGTACCCGCTGCTCTGAAATGGAGGAAGAGAGGGACCATACCAGGAACAGAAGTGAGGTCAGTGACCCAATGGTAATTACTAGAATTCATTTTCGGTTGCATGATTAGGATGATTTTCTTTTGTGGGTATATCCCTTTCATTTGACCACAAGATATGCTGACATTCTTCAGTCTATAGATTTATATGTCCGTTACAAAAAACCACTTGACACAGAGAAATAATGTATTGTGGTCTGTAGGGGTACATTGTTGTGGTCTTTCTCAAACTCAGTTGTGTGCAGCTCTAAATCTGTTACAGTGGTCATGCCTGCAGATTAGGACAGCCTTTACCTTGTAACCTCTGATTGGGACACACCTAATGGGAGCCCAAAACCTCTAATATTGGCGTACACATGTAGCAGACATCAAGGTAGACACCCTCCTTTCTAAGTTTTTGAAGGAGTGGGTCTCTCTAAAGGTAGTCCTAGACCTGAGATATTACACCTGAGCACAGTTAAGGGGCTCAGAAAAGACCCTTGTGCTGAGAGAATGTAACCACACAATTAGCACAAGGAGAGTTTCGTTTATGGTCACACAAGGTATGAGGAAACTACCCTTGAGTGAATTAATTCCTGGAGATTTCCTCATCTGATGACTCTCACATATTCATGTCTTCATTCATGTCTTACCTTTCCAGATCTCATTGATACAGAATCTGCCATAACCTCTCAGGGAATAATGATTCAGCTTATTCCATTATCTAAGCTTGAGGCAAAGACTTCGGTGTTTCTTCTTTGTATACCTCAGAAGATGGACTACATTACAGTCTTCTGTGTGATACAGTACTTATCCATGTGAAGTTGATTTTCATGTGTGTTAAGTGAATACTGTGTCTCCTACATCACTTTATGACTCTGATAGGTTAACCAATTTACGATTTACTATGTTCAGTTTAATCAAGTGTATCAAATAATTCTCATATGTATAACTTTCATAAATTAGACTCTCAGGGACCAGACTCATCTAACACCTCATTTTGTATGAAATTATAAACTACAGCGTATTTACATAGTACTGGGATATTCAAACAGGTGCTGCATGGCAGTAGTTTATATTATGAGTTCCTTCAGTTCGTTAGGAATATCAGAATATTGGGGTGTAGGAATTCTTTGAATCACTTTTCGTAAAGGTAAAATTTATTAATAACGCCTATATCCTAGGAAAGAGATGTTTAAGAGAAGCATGAGGTATCTTTCCACTAGTTATTTCTGGATAACTTAACACTATATATATATCTGCATGTTAAGGAGAGTTTTGGGTGACATCTGGCATCTATACATCCCCTCAGTCAGTAAAAGAAGCATGGGATCCTTCAAGCCTGGATGGGAAAATATGTCCCAGAATTGTGTGGAGGTTCATTTAGAACACTTAAATACACACCATGCAAACATTTGTGTTGTGACAATAGTCCTGAAAGGGTTAAATTGGACTGTAGAAATATCCTTTTGCAAACCTAGCACTACTAGTTAAGGAAAGGATGATAAGGGAAGCCAGTACTCTTTTGAATGTAGACAGCTTTACAAATATTAGGATTGATGGGTGTGCAATGAAAATGTCAGCGAGATGTATGGAGTTAACTTTTAGATAGGCAAGGCACTTGAGTGTCTAGATTGGGAGATTCAAGTCAGCTTGTGTCATGATTTGTAATCGACCAAAAGCGGGTAGGTTTTAAGTTGACAACTCTCTTTGGTAGTATGAAATCATGTTTAATTAGATTATGTTAGCTGTTACTTGGGCAGTCTATAACCATTTTTGTCTTTGTTTCACTTGTTGCCCAAATACAGAAGGAAGTGTCAAATTTCAGAACTCTGCTTTATCAGTACTGTTTAAGTGTAAAAGATGAGTTTTGTTAGTCTATTCTTTATAAGATATTTTGAAGTAAACATTTATAGTTACAGCTTCAGAAGCTAGCAGCTGAAAAAACCATGTTAGAAGAGACTGTCCAAAAGTTGAAGAAAGCAGCTTCAAGCCATTCCAATGCAACTCCAGAAGAAATCATAGGCACTGTGAAAAAGGTTATGAACACCATGTTCCGCACTCTCAAGTCACAATTTCTGGATGAAGGGACATACTCAGGGTCTGACGTCATACAGACCCTTCTAAATGTTATAAGGGTAATTGTTCCTTTTGTTTATATTGCTGTTATTTTGTTATTTCTTTCATCTGTACAGAGCCCAGTAAATAAAAGCTCAATATAGCAGAATAGTTGGATGTACATGATAAGTTAGAGTATGAAATGAGAATAAGATTTGTAAGACAGAGGTGAAAACGTTTAAGATTGACAGCCATTTAGAATATACAAGAGGATGGTGAAGGTGTTTTATATTTTGGTTGAAGGTACAATGAGGAGAGGTAGAGCAAAAAAGTAATTAACAGAAGCAGGTAATGGGTTGTCTAGGACTGGTATTTTAGGGTGCTAAGGATTTATTTATAATTTCATACAGTAGGTATGTTGTGTGTAAGGATGGAAATGGAAGTGGAAATGTTAGTCTCACTTGTTGAATCAGTTTGCAAAGTACACAGTTAGGTAATATTTATTAGCTTGGAAGACTTTTCTCACCATAACTCATTAGCCTTAATTTGAGATGTGTAAGTGAACTGAGAGACTGCAAGCTTTGAACCCACTTCATGTGAATAGAATGAAATGAAAGGCTATGAATAGATACATAGGTACATTTTAGATTTTTTCATCATATTTATATTGAATGGCTATGCAGTATATCTCTATGTTTATAATCTTATTTCATGCTTTGATACATCTGTTTTCTTGATAAATATTGCATTACTTTTGGCCTTGAAAGCTTGGGTAAGTTTTCCACTTATGGGCCTCAATGATTAAGCAAAGACTTTGGTATTTATTTTATATGTTAGTATTAAGTGCATTGCCTGTAGCTTTAATGTTTATTGTGATATTGATATAAGTTCCCTTATGCTGATGAAGGATTTCTCAGTCTTGATTAGAATATCCTGCTTTTTGTCATGCTGCTTTTACACTTATGACGTTTGCTTACTGAATGAGGTAATAGCATAATTTGACTTTGTATTAATTGCAGTTAATGAATACTACTCCAAAATTTGTGTTTTCATGACTATTGATAATCTACAGGACACAACTTTACAAGTTCTGGAGGAACTTGAAAGGAAAAGTGCAGTAGCAGAAGGTTCATCATTATCACAAGATAAGAAAGATAATCAAACAGCAGTAACTTCCATTATAAAAGACAAAGCAACAGAAAGTAATAGAGAAAACTTGAATGAAGTTTCATGTGAAGTTGAGAGTACTAGAATAGGTATGACAAAGCCATGTATTGATAATGAAAAACCAGAAAAAATGGCTGATACAAGAGAAGGAAACAGTATTGTTGAAAATGAAGAAAAATCATCGCACTGGGAGGATACAGGTGAGGAAAATACATTATGTAAAAGTGAAGTGTCAGAACAAACAGTAGGAAAGGATTCATTTTGTGATAAAGAAAGCAGGACTGATGGCATCCCATTCATGTGCCAGTCCACAGACTTTAGTTTGGTTAATCATACCCTCCAAATCTCATATACTAGTTGTGATTGTAGTAATATTAGTGATAATCATAAATTAATCCCCACTTATTGCCTAGGTAAAGGACAGAAAGATGAGGCTTTTAAAGTAATTCAGGTAAAAGGGAATAAAGAAGAAACTGTGAAATCTGTTGAAGACAAAAAACCAAGAGTCCCAGTTGTTGACATAGAAAATACAGAAGTAAGGATGATAACTTCTGAAAATTTCGACAGTTCAAGGGATTCCTCCTTAGAGAGGGTAAGTTTTGCCACAGTTGAAGCTTGGGAAAAGGCTCCTCTAATAGTAGTTTGAATTTCAGCAAGATCTGATTATTTTATATAAACTCTGGATGGCTTACATAATCAAATCAGTAATTTGGCCATGCATGCAGTTAGTCAGATTTTTTTGTTTCTCTGTATCATGTTGTCTCATCCTGCAGTTAACCTCTAAAGAACCCAGGACATGTACATTTTATGGTATGGAGACCCAAGCTGTGCTTGTACAGATAGCTTCTTCCTGCCCTCATTTAATTCTGAAGGCACGCTTTATTGATATGTAGAGGTGCCTTATGTCACAAGCAAATGTAATTAGCACTGAGAAAAATATTAGAGTTATAGTTATCCATATAGTGCAATGCCTAACCCTGTGGGAACCTGAGCCATACCTCTGTGGGGTGCTTTTTCCTAGTGTTATTTAAAATGAAAGGTGCATTTCACTGATAAGCATAGATGCTTTATGTCACAAGTAACTACAGTTAGCTTCATGAAAGAATCCTAGAGTCTTCATTACCCATATAATATTATGGTGGAAAGTATGGCACTGGTGTATGCCCTACATCAATTTGTGGCTATTTAGCAAGAGTTTTTTGGCACTAATTATGTTGAATTAGTAGCACTGGGAAAAGTACTTTGTGCATCAATTAAAAAAATTGGTGGCAGTGGCAAAGAGACAAAGATATATGAGACTGCAAAAGCCAACAAACATGATAAGCTGAGCTCATGTGTTGTGTCATATTTGAATATCTGTATTGCAAAAAATATGGATGATACACCAGATTTTTCTTTTTCTCTGACTGTGTTTGATATTGCTTGATAATTGATGACTCTAATATTGTTTGGGTATATTGATGAACCCCATTTCATGAGATCCCCCAAAAATTTCCAGGCTTGGTCCTTTAAGGGTTAAAGCAGGATAGCATATACAGAATCTCTCAAAAAATATTGGTAACTCATGCACAAAGTCTTTATTGTCACTCACCTTGGAGTTAATGCCTGTCTCTATTTCTGGAAACCTTGCTACAGCTGTGGGAAATCATGGATTTTCTTTTAGGTGAACAGTGGTGGAGGGGTAGTATAGACATGTGGGTTTGATAAATCCGATGCACTTTTGTTTTCTTTTATTCTGGGTTCGGTATCAAAGTATGGTATCCTTGTGTTTTATTTTTTGTTTTGTTTGTTCATGTCTCTTCATTCGCTTTTCTAATCATTGATCTGCATAATTTTTGTCTTGGTTCTAGCTTGGTGCTAAGTTGATGCTTCATAATAAATTTGTTGTTTAATTTTTCTTTGGGTTCCAGTTATGCCTGTTTGTGACTCACTTAATTTCATTGTCCCCATAATGACTTGCCAAATTTCACCCCTCTCAGTGACTGACTGAATTTCATTGTACCCTTCCCAATCCTAATGGCAGACCAGAACCTGTCCAAAACTTGAGTCTAGGTTTGATTTGGGTCAAAGATGATGGGGAAAAATTGCAAAACTACATTATAGTGGCTCCACCATTAATGCAAAAGACTAAACATTATTTTCCCTTGTGTTAACTATGTGTGGGTTATTATCATTAATACCACAGTCTCACACTCTCTCCATCTTATATGAAACACATGACAACAGAAAACACACACTTTCCTATTCTTGTTTTTCTCAGTCTTTATACAAAAGAAAATTCATGAATATACAACAATTGCTCAGTTCCTCAGCATTGAATTGGAATGGTGCTGCCAGTAGAAAAGGGCAGAAAGGTTTCCTTCATTTCTTCCTCTCGGCTGGTGTTGTGTTTAATGTAGTACAAAAATTCTTGTTGCTTACTTTGTGGATCTTGAGTCTCTCAGTTTTGAAACAGTCTAGATTAAGATTTCTGTACCCTCTATGACTGTTTCAGTGTTACATATATCGGCATAACCAGACTCTACCTTCTTGTGATTGTGCTGCGAGTGAAAAATTACCCTCAGTATGTTGTATCTTTGGAGTACAAGCTTGTCTTAGAACTTCTAACTTCAGAGTTCATCCTTTCCCAGCCACTGATTGTAGCACAGCCATGAAGCTCCAGGAACCCTTAGAGAAGGGGTCTTGGGGTTAAAGAATGATATGAAAAATAGTATATTTCCCAATTCCTCCAAGCATGTACACCTTTTTGACTTCTGACTTTTGCCATAAAGCATTGCTCTCTTCTCACATCCTTGCTAAAAACCTATATGCAGGAGACTTTAATGTACACCACAAGGATTAGTTAGGCTCTACACCAGATGATCCCGGTAGAGGTGAGGCCCTTTCCTTTTCCTTCCGTAATAAACTGGAATGAATAATTAAGCATCCAGCATTACTTCCCAACTGTCATGGCAACTCTACTGACATGCAACTTTTTTTTCTAACCCTCCCACTTTACATATACTCTGACACTTCTAGTTGGGCATGCTCACTCTCCCTGTCCCATCATATTGTAAGCTGTAGCATCATGAGAGAGCTCAGTAATCATTGCTACTCGACTTTTAGTTGGATTTTCCCTTGGATTGGTATTGCTTTGCTGGCTGGGGTGCCATTAGCTTTGCTGACAATCCAACAGAGGTTATCGTGGCTAGGATGGAGTCCTACAACCCTTCTCTAATAGATCTTTCGTCCCCTTTCATGGTTTGATCACTCCATAAAGTCTCTGGCATCAGGGACAAAGCGTACCAGGCCATGAAGTTCTTCCCTTTCCATGAAACCCACTCTGCTTTCATTTCCTCATAGAACCTTAAGAGCTCTTCTTCATAATGTCAAGGAATCTTCATAGAAGGAAAGTGTGTTGTTTCACTTCTACAGAGATTTTTCTGGTCCTCAAGCAGGAGCATCTCTAATATCAAACATGAGAAATGTTGAAGCTCACATTTCACTTTAGGACACTGGGCATGGGTTGAAGACATGATTGAATATTTTTACAGGCTGCAGGTGCCTGGAAATGGAGTGATGATGACAGAGATTAAGGAAAAATATAGAGTACTATGTTTCAAGGTTTAAGGTACTCTGCATGGTATAAAATTTGATAGATAGAAAAGAAAGAGTACTATATTTCTGCTTTAAAGTACTATTCTTGGTACAGAAATTCATTTAGGTATTGCAGATTTCTTATTGGTAAGTAAACTTCATTGTATTAAATCAGTTCATAGTATTCCATAGTATGAGATCTGATTCAGAGATTCCAAATCTTTTTTGTAAGTATTCTTGTACTATTCTTGTTCTTTTTGTAGACAAATTTCTCTTTACATGTACCTTCTTGAGAGGGTCCTAAATAAGATTACACTTTAGAGGTTTTCACTATAGCAATACCTGTCTGTTCCTCACTAAAAACTTATCAATTAGCCAAAGGAATTACCTAGAAAAAATATCAAGTTATTGAGATAGGTTCAGTATACCACTAAAGTTGAAATCATTTAATACTTAGATTGAATTTATAAATGTCAAAAGCACTTACGTAATTATTTTTCATGTTCAGGAAATGATTAGTATATTTTCCTTTTGCTTAAAGTTTACAGACAAGTTTTAAGAATTTATGAAGTTATCCCTGATGATCTTAAGAAAATCTGTGTTCAGAAGTTAATTAATGACCTTAATTTACAGGTATTGTCTCCACAACCCTGTCAGCCTCCCCTCTTTAGTGATGAAGATGATGAGGATTGGTTTTCTGTGATTTAGGAGGACGCTAATGATTTTATATTTTTTTTTTATTTTAGACTAAAATATCTTACATTTGTGATGCATTGTATGTGCACAGTTGCCTTAAAACAACCTGGTAATGCAACTTATAAAAGAAGCACTGAAATACAGCTAATGTTATATTCTGGTTGCATACAAAGTTTGTTTCAGTGGCATAAATTATCATATTTTCAAACTTGTTCACCAGTTCCCTTGTTAGCGAAGTAACACTAGGAACAGATGAAGAAAAGGCCTTATTTGCTCTCATCTATGCTCTAGCTATTATTTGTAATGCACAAAAACCACAGCCCCAATCCACAACCAGGCCTCACATACCTTTCTGTGGTTTACCCCGGATGCTTCATATGCCTTGGTTCTGCCCTTTGACATGTTGCCCCTTGTAAATTATATATCTTATTATAGCATCACACAAAAATACTCTAGCTAACCATTATAGAAGATAGAAGACATGGAGAAATGGAGCAAAATGGGTTCTTGGATAACAACTGAAATCCTTATGGAACACAGAAATTGAAAGAAGAAATTGCTTGCATTGTTGAGGAAACTAGAGTTTCAGAGAGTGTTATAAAAGATGGCAGGCTGTATAAAACATGATCAAATTATCTATATTGAGAAAATCTAAAGTGATTTAACCATGACCTGTAAGTTTTTGATTAGACTCACTGACAGTCAATAAGATGGGAAAGAAAACTCATGTATTGGAAAGTGAACTCAATTTGCTGTGCATTTTGATCCAGCTTGAATTGCTCACATATGTAAAATGAGTTTTAGAGCAAAAAGATAAGTTTTGCTTAGAGGCTATGAAGTGAAGAAAGTAAATTACCAACCCCAAGTAGGCTCATAGGCCCAACAATGAGGGCCATTTCCCCGAACATGGATACCTTTGAGTAAACTTGAGCCGGTTTCAAGCTAGGCCTGTCACAGCTGTGGTGCTTTACTCCAACTGAAGTTGGTGCTGCCCATTTATCTTCCAAACAGAGGAAGATGAACAGCTAAGTGAGCTGTGTGCCAGTGAATTAGTAGTCAGTAACACTAACTGTAACACTTCAGAGGCTATATTGTTCCAAATTTGCATTCCTTTTTTTTAGAAGGTTCTTTGTAACACTCTTCAATACATTCACCTTTAAACTATAAAATTTGTTTCCCAGTCTTAAATATTTTATTTCATGCATCTTACTTCACATGTAAGTTCAGGACAGAGGCAGGGTTTCTTCAGATATTGGTGGGTCAGGTGTAAAACCTTGTTCTTTAGGTATTGGTGGGTCAGACAAGGAGCCTTCTTGCTTGCTAAGATTTTTTAGTATAACTATGTGCTGTTCTTTTGTTGTTAACCCTGAAGAAGTCTCAAAAACAGATGAAAGCTTAGAGATTCTTTTTCCTGTAAGTTAGGAGGATTTTGGTACACTCCTCATTGTCATTGCAGAGAAACATTATGTATTGTTTGAATTCTGTTCTTGAAGTGTAAATTTAAATGTAAATGTAAACATAAGTGTAAATTACATGTGATATTAATTTTTATGTATTCCCTGCTTCACTGTAGTTAGTGGGTGATCCATACCAGTGGGTGCTCTCAGGAGTTTCATCCAGTTTCTCTGGCTGTCTTCGATGATAGGGTAGCCTTGGTTTACCAGGGAACTCATGGTTTTCTGTGTTAACCAAAATCTTACCATATATGAAACATGAATATCCACTCTTGGGATACCTTACTTTTTCTCCTTATTCACTATGTCAACTCAAGTGAAACCAACTTCTCCATTCACATCAGCTCCATACACAAAATGCTTCCACTGCATCCAGCCCCTAATCAACTCCTTTGGTATCTTCACATGAAATATACCAAGCCCCAATCACTTCTCTCAATCTATCTAATCATTTCTTCTGTGTTCTACTTACCCTTCTTGTATCTTCTATTGTAATGTGATTCACTACAGTGCTTCTCTGGGAGAAGGATTTCTGTGAACATATATGTGGCTTCTCTCTTGTATGAACATTCATTAGCTTTATTAAATAATTCTCCATGGTAAAGTTCTGGCATTGTACAACAATGATGTGGCTTCTTTCTTGTATGGGTATTCATATGCCTCACTAAATCATTCTTCTGTGAGAAGGCATTTTGGTACTGTAAATATTCATGTGAAAAGTGTGTGGCTTCTCTCCTGTATGAATAAGTAAGCCAGTGCTTCACAAGACCACTTCCTTGGGAGAAGGTTTTTTGATGCTGACCCCTTTTAGTCACCTTCTAAGACACAGGGAATATGTGGGAAGTGTTCTGTATCTCCTATCCTCAGGGAGATATATATATAAGTGAAAAGTCACTTATGGTAAGGCTGTATCATCATCAGTTGAAGAGACAGAGTATGGTCTCATTAAAGAACTTGCTTCAAAGGAGTCCATCCTGTCCCTTCTGCTGATTGTAGTTGCCCTGGAGCTTTAAGCCTTTAGGAAAAGGGTCCTAGAGTAACAAAAGGAACCTTTCAGAAGGGGTCCAGGGAAAGGTATTTATTACTTATAATTACCCCAAGACCTCTTTTTAAGAAAGAATCATGGTGTAATCTGTGATCTCTGGGGAAGACTTGCTATCCTAAAGTAATCAGATTCTCAGGACAAGGATACTCTTTCCATTTTTTTTCTTTATTACTTTCAAATACATACCACACAAATCACAGAATTAGGAAGAAGAATGATTTAAATTTGGTTCATGTTGTAAAGCTGCTACTAAACCTTCATTGCACACCATACCAACATATTTCAGGAAAACATTGACACATGCAAACCTCCTGTCCCAGAGTCCATTCAGTCTTTTATGGGGCTCCCACAGAGTTCTCAGGAAACCCACATGTCTTTGTGGGGAAAAATACAGGGCAACTGAACAGATAGTGTACAGTATCTTCATAGTGGCAGTTGCATTGTGGGCATGAAAAGTCGAGATATGTTGAATCAGTGTTTGTAGTGCTGTAGGGATGGGTAATGTTTGGAGCATGAACAGGAAAGTGTAACTCATATATGCCTGAGGGAAAGTGATTTCAGACCAGTTGGGGGCAACTGTAAAGTGTGAGTAAGGGTAAGCTTTTACTTCTGCTTGGGGGCTGATGGATGTGAGGGGTCTAGTACTGTCACAAAGAAAGGAGTGCCAAGCATGTTTTTTGATTATACTGTCTCTGTGTAAGTGTAGAGTGCTTGTGGTTGCTATGTTCTGTGTGGTTTGCAGCTCTGTTGTATTTGCTTTTAGGAGGATGGACAACCAAGTAGGGGAGGCACGGGGTAGGATAAATAAAATTGATTATCTGTACAGTAGAGTAAACAAAAGGATTCTTTTTCATTTCCACATCTGGTACCAGTAAGTGCTCTGAGCGTATTTACTTTATTTGTTGCTTTCATGTTGGTGTTTGTGGTATTGGAAGCGAAGGTCATGTGTGATGCCCAGAACAGTTGGAGTTTTGTTAACTGGGAGTTACTGTGTATTCAAAATGACAGGAGGGTGCAGCTCAGATTCATATATCTGCACTTAAAAAGTTGACCCAAGACCTTTGTGGAGATGCAGATATTCTGTTGTGGGTAAGCCTCTGTTCCAATTGTGTGATGTAATGTTGCATGTCTGTTGTTGCTTGCATAGTGTTAGGGTGATGTGATTATAAGGTCATTATTATATAATCCTAGGACCCCCCTCTCTCAGGGCTCCTACAGCTTCAAGGCTGCCATTCACCTGATATCAGGAAAAAGACTAAATTCACTGGGGTGAGAAGTTCTCCAATGTGACTGTTCTCCAGTGATACATCTTTGCCATGGGTGAAGTGTGATGTTTCACTCATGGCATAACCACAAGCAGGTGAAGTCTGGTGCATATAAACATACAGGGTAAGAGAGGTGAGGTTAGTATGAACAGCATGACTGAGAGCAGAAGAGCGTGGGCTCAAAAGATTATGACATATGGAGATGAGTGGGGAGAGGATAACTACGAGGGTATATGTGTCAGAAGTGAAGGGAACAAGAGGAAGTGTGGGGGAGACTGAGGATGAGATGGAAGGATTGAGTGATTGAGGCCTGGGCATGCAAGAGGGTGTGAAAAATGCATGATACAGAGCAATGTGGTATACATTGGGCTGTCAATCAGCTGAACTAGGGCATATGCAGAAATCGTGAAGAACCAGTGAGGTCTTGGATGTGAATAGGAGGGCTCTGATTCAGTGCACTGTACATGACATCTAGAGTGTTAATGTGAGCACATGAGGCCATTTGTCTGTTCCAGGCACTACCTTACTTAACAGAAAACAACAAACAGTCTGGGAAAATAAAAAACTAAGCACTTGGAGCAATCACCGGCTGCCTAGAAACCACAAACACTTCACACATACTCAATGAAACAATCCCATCTCAGCATGTTTAGCATTCAATTGGCACTGCACCTCTTGCATCCAAACCACTTCATAATTATTCATCATTTTCTAATTAGATATAAAAACCTTACCTCTGCCTCACACTTCAGCAACCTCTGCTTACAGATTCCCCCATCCAAAACAACTTTAGCACTAATGAAACACATACTCACTGCCCTCCCAACTCAGTCTTAAAATCCACACCATCAGACATAGTCTTAAAATTCAGTTGATCAGACATAAACCCACTGGAAGCCATACCATACTACCCAGACAAACATAGGTTACATCTTCCCATCTGTGCACTAAACATCACCCATTCCTGCAATACTGGAAAACAAATGTTTCAATTTATCCTAAAAATCCTTCAGGTGCACACTGCAACCACTACAAAGAAGATGCCAATTAATTATAACTCAACCGCCCTATGTCCTTCTCACACAGATGTACACACAACCTGTGATCCTGGCCAGTGAATGAGGCTGTCTCCCTGAGCACAGTGAGCCTTATATAGAGATAGAATGGACTCCTAGTGCAGGAAGTAGGTACATACTTACCTACTCCCAGCCCCAGGATTTCCCTCTGTCTTTATGATACTCCTCCAGCATTCAGGAAGCTGGCCAAATCCAAAGGATGGTATCAAAGGTTTACCCCCAGGTGTTTCACATATTTGCCATTTCCCACATTAGCATCATGGTAACACCTCAAGAAGTTAGTCACCTCTGAGTAGACTATATAATCATCAACAGAGAGTAGAAACTTTTAGCCCTTTGTTCATAAAATCTACATAAAATAAAACTGAGATTACTGCAACTGCTAATTTCATTTTACATGAGAAACATTTTTCTGCTCCAAAGAAGCCCACCATAGTATGCTCCTGCTTAAAGTGCAGCTTTAGAGCTGCAGGAGCCCCAGAAAAGGGATCCTAGGTCTATCTAATCAACTAAGTACCTCCTCTGATATCGGTTACATTACACAGTACCTGTAACATAATTTTCCTAAAATATGCACAGGCATTTCAAATAGTAGTATGTACACATAATGATTGCTATAACTGAAAAAAGCCAGGGCAGTAAGCAAAGAAACTTGATATTCAGAGTAGTTATGAAAGTATTTCTATATACAATAAAGAAACAGTCATGCTATAACACCAAAGCATCTAGATAAAGATATTTAAGGTACATTTGCAGTTCGTGTGTAAAACAGGTAGAACATAAAAAGTTCATAATCCTTGGGAACAAGCAATGTGCAGACTCTGGAATTTTTTGGATTTCAGAAAGAAGTCATAGACTATGATCTGAACATATCATAACCTTAACAGAGTACACTGTTTACCTAATGCAAACGGTAAATGTTGTTTATGTATAATATATACATACATTCACTGCCATCATTCAGGCAGAGAGCAAAGTCAACAGTAACAGCAAAACCCATACTCTACGTCAGCAGTAATCATGAATGTGCCTGACTCTTGAGATTTTAAAGTTTGGATTTTTTATATTCTACCTGCTCTGTAAAATAAAAGAACACTTACAAAAATTACTTAGTTTTCTTTATGCTAAAAGCCATAAATGAAATGATGTAAAGATACTCACAACCTGCATACACTTCTTCAGATAAGCTTAAATTATAAAGTTTTTTAAGAAATCTAAATCATTACTGAGAATGAAAAGGTTAAAGTTTAATTGCAATTCAAGTGTGCTAATTTACTGCTGGCATAAAGCTTAAGTTAAAAAGAGAATTTTGTGCAACTCTCATAATCTATATAAAAGGATAAAATGGAAGAGTATTTGATTCAAACAATTCATACAAAAGCTGATGAATGTATAGTATTTTGAAACCCAATCAATACCAAATTAGGGTTACGCCAAGTAAATAAACAATGAAAACAATAAAGAATTCAGTACAGAAGAGGTATACATATGAATGCCTTAAATCAGAATTGCACCTCTGCCAAAATAATTCTATCTGACTAAGATTTTCAGCTTATAAACTGCTTGCAGATTTAATACTCATAGAAAAATGAAAACTTTAAAAAGATTTTGTTTTTGTTCATCAGTAAATTTTTATACCTTTGTTCATAAAATCTACATACAATAAAATTGGGATTACTGCAATCGTTAATTTAAGAGAGATGAATCTATTCATATATAAATCACTGTTCTTTGAGCTTTAAAATGCAAGATTTGAGGGGTATAAAAAAAAATCCTCTGTAATGTTCAGCACACCTAATGTCCTTTATCGAAAAACTGTATTTCATCACTGATTTCCCCATTCACATTTGGTAAAATTCAATGCTCTACTCTATGTAAATCAACCATTAATTACATCAAACACTGTATTACTCAGGATATCATGAATATCTTTCTAAACACAGAATACAAAATATTTTCATGGTTACATATCTTCCTACATATGGATAGTGAACAACATAAGGTCATGTCAACCTGAGATGGGGCAATAATTATACCTGTTAAGAGGGATTCCTAGAAAATATTAGCAGCTGGCTTTTTTTTTTTTCTTACTGCAGAGTTAACTACAGTCCTTGAAACACTTTCTTAAAGTAAAGCTGCTATGGCTATCGTAGCTGCAGTCTTTGAAACACTTCTTTAAAGTGAAACTGCCACGGCTGTGTAGTGACTTAAAAACAAAAAATCATTTACCATTACTTAAAAGAACACACCAGTGAGTCATCTAAACCATGTTTAAAACTCTTGACAATGAAGGAACCTACAACTAAAACTTTTCTAATGAAATTTAGTCTGACAATGAAGGAACCTGTAACTAAAACTTTTCTAATGAAATTTAGTGACTATGTGTAGAATGTACACTAGAGAAAGATTACAAATGATTTTGTAAAAGCAAATGTTGTGATAAATATCTGCTGCAAACAAATATTAATCTATCTAGATTTGTATATAGAAAATTATATATTCTTTATATTGAATACAGTATTTCTCTTTGATAAACTAACCATAAAGACTTTAAAACAACAAATACATTAAAGTTTCCTTGACATAGATAAACTATATACAGTATATACTAATATTACAACAGTAGTGAAGTAGATGCCTTAAGTACAAACTGCTTACCTTTGTAGTCAATGATTAGATTAAGCCTGATCAAATGTTACTGTGTTGTTACTGTTATACATTTGTTTCCATGTAAAAAATAAAAACCTACATACAATAATGAAATACAAATTTGTTGTGAATGTCTGTAGATTCACTAATAAATGCAGTTTCTAATCAAATACATCATGTCAGAGACCATATCAAAAGATATTTCTGCATAACTAATGGAGAAGCTCAGATATTGATATAAAAAAATACCAGAGTAAAGAATAAAATACGTGATCTTTTCTTTGTTAAACTATTGCTCTAATTTCACATTTGGGTGTGAAAGTAAAAGGAAAGCAATCACCAGTTAATCTATTCTACATATATAAACACAGAAGACATACTAGTAATATTGTTATTCCTAGCAAACTTCAATTATGTATCTGGAATTAACCCATGTTAAGTTTGACTACAGGTATACATATATATATCAAAGTTTACTAAGAATAAACTCAACCTTAGCTATGTTCTTTATCATAGTATTAAGGCTTTTTGTTAATTAACCAGTATGCCTTAGCTTATAAATACAAATACAAGGGTTTCATTACCTTGGTTATTTCAACAAATGGAAGGGTATTACCACAAATACATCATTATATTCACCTCTTACAATTACATAGTAAAGAAGAAACTCTCTAGTTTGCACTCTTCTTTGATTAATGCAATCTTGGTATTCTTTTTAATGTTTGAAGCCATTTCAGAAATATTCATACATTCAAGGTAAAAGAGGGATACTGCAGTTCCAGCTGAGTTTCTGATTTACTGTACTGTATCTTTTATTTTCTGCTTTTGATTATTATTTTTTTCATCAGTATAAGCTAAATATTCTTATTTCCAAAACTGATAGGAATTTACTAACTTCAGTGAAAATCTGCACTGAAAAAGCAAAAAGGTATATAACATACAAAAAAACCACAAAACATGGTAGTCTGAAATGGCCTTACTGCAAATGGATGCAAACTAATGAGGTTCTACTGTATTAAACAGCATACAGCTTTCATGCTCTATTAAGGCATTAATCTTGTTGTGACAAAACCACAGAACACAACTGTATCAAGAAACATATTAAATTTGATAAATCAATCATTCCTTTGACAATTTTTCTATATCTGACATACCTAAAAAAGTAAAATATAAAAATATATTTGATATTTTAAAATCAAACTGATATTTCTAATAATTATTTAAGTATCCTCTAGATTTTCCAAATATTTTGTTCACTGTACATCCAAATATTAGTGTCAGAGACCCAGCAGTAACAAAATTTTGTGATGTACTTTGCATATTGTATCAAGTGTTGTAAAATGTGTAGTAGTCACTTTCCAACTGCTTTATAAGAAATCTACTACATGTGAAAAATGGGGGAACAGTTCCAGTTCATGAGATAGTGAAGATAAGTACACGTGTGAAGAATATGAAAGAAATTACTTAAAACTGGAAAAATCATTTCAGTAACAGAAGATTAACAATGAGTAACAGACCATCAAGCAGAGCTGCATAATGGTTGTAACTATGACATTAAACCATCGGTGAGAGAACTAGGGCCATAAAGAAAGTTCTCTTTAAACTATTGCATATTTCCCATTTTGGATAGAGGGGTCAGGTGACATATCCCAATTAAAACTAAAGATAAAATATGTTCATGTTGTTCTAAAATATGGTCTGTGGTACAAATGACTAGGATTCTTTTACAGTTTTCAGATGCACCTGATGAGTTGGATGCTTATGAATTCATTTTGATTATCACCGGAACTGTTAAGAGAAATCAATAAAATGTTAAATATCAATAGCTCAGTACAGTGTATTTAAAAAACAACAGCTGTGCTTAGAGAAGTTTTCTTAACTAAAAGAATTAACTCCACACATTTTTTGGACATGCACTTGTCTACTACAATCATTAGAGTGCATATACCTTAAAACATTAGTTGGGATTGTTACACTATCAAGATCTAGTGAAATAACAGAAAGCTATTCAAACTTCTACTTAGTTATATGCCGAATCTAATGTGGGACTTCATTAAACTAAAGGAATGCTTCCTTCTCATGTAGATCTACAGCTTTATTTGGTCACTAATTACAAAATATAATGGCAAGCAATACTGTATATGATCTATTGTACTCTGAGATCAAACTGCAAATGTACATGGCAACTACAAATACCAATATTTATCAACGTTCTCTTATGAAGATAAAGTTCTCTATGTACAGTCTGACTTTAATTTTAAGAAAAAAATCACCTCTATCAATGAAAATGCAAATATACTTTGAAACACTCCTAAAAATTTAGCCACATACCAACTACACCCCTAAACAGAGTACTCAAAACCCACCTAAAAATAACTGCTGACCCACCCTTCATTCCCACTGACTTTCAAAATGCAATTAAAACCTTAAAGAATGCCCAGCAACTGACCCTGACAACATATCAAATTTCTACATACAATGCTAAGACCCAATTGCAGTCTAAGAACTCGCAGATATCTTCAAACACTCCTGGCTATGCAACTAAATCCCAAACATCTTGTCAGCATGGTACCTACCCTGAAACCCTCCAATAACCAAACTCCTAAAAAAGTGATCAACAACAGAACCAAGCATAATGTTCCAATCTTGCTCAAACAGCATGGCCTTACACCCAATCCCTCTACTACTACCCACCACACACACCTAACCTAGCCTGGATGGCTCCAACCAACCACAATACCACTACACACTAATTAAGCATTTGACACGCAACTGAAATCCTCACACAAAAGATACTTGACACCAGCCTCCACAAAAATGATAAAAGCGGTAAACTAGCTTCACAGCTGGCTATTAAGTTAGAATCATTCACAAAGGCTTCACCTCTAATATCCTCAAAATCCACAACTGGGTAACCCAGGAAGCAGTTCTTTCAACAACCCTCTTCAAAATCTAGATGACTTCCCCTCACCTCCTGCAGACCCCTGATGACCTGATGACACTACAAGTCATGTCACATCACACAATTAGGCATTGGCTCACTCAAAACAGTTGTCTGCATCCTAAAGAAATCCATAATCACTCTTTCAACTCCAAACAGAGACAAATCCAGTCTGTACCCATCAATAACCCTGAAAGGTCAGCCATCTCCATTCTAAACAACTACAACCATCACACATGACATATACATGAGATTTATTCCTCGCACCACAAACATCATCACAGAGGATAAAACACACTAAATGCCCTCAGAATACCCACTGGAGCCAGTCCTGGACAACAAAAAGTCCTGTAGTATCCACTACATGCAGTTCATCTGCTCTACCCTAGACTATACCTCACCTGCCTGGTCACCCACCACATCAGAAGCAAACATGATAAAACTTCAAACCACACAAATAAAGGCTCTCAAAACAGTCACTGGTTGCTGAGCAAAAACATCTGCACAAAGAAATAAAGTATTTCTAATATAATCTCACTTCAATGTGCTTGGCAATCAACTCTTTACATCCACATTGAACTTCATTTCACACAAACAAAAATCATACTCACTGAATATCACAAGCAAGATGACTGCAACTACACCACCAATGCAGAGCTTTGCACGCGTATTCTGCCACCACATGTTGCGTCTAAGACGAGTGGCAGAGCTTCGGAACTGGTCAGATGTGGTAGCCAAACCTTCTGATCTGTCTTGTAAGTTATCCAGTTGATCACCTCTTTCCAGTAGCCTCCCAACATTGTCACGCATCACATCAGTAACTTCAGCTATCTGCACTCTTACACTGTTGTAGAGTATCAATACACAGTTCAGATGCTAATGAAGGTGAGAATGTTAAGAATCTTACAGCTAAGATTTCTTTATCTTTTTCACCTCTGCTTTGCCTGTAACCAATGCCCCATTAACTTCCTTCACTGTTGATCCCATTTGTTCATTTGTTCTGCTCACACTATCCACCTCCCTCTGAAACACTTCCATATGCCTTTCCTAAATTCATTAGTACTGTATATTTTCTTTCTTCTCAAAAACTTTCTCCATTAGTTGCCCAAGTAAAAAACAAGCTAGTTTAAGCAGCCTTTTCCCTTAATAAAATCTATTTTACTGATATGCAATAGGTTTAATAATCTTTTAATGGTCATTATAATACAACCAAAGGTTTATATTAACAGGACTAATTCCAATGTAATTCTTTCAATCATTTGTCCTCCCTTTAATATATACATAACAAGTCTCACCTCCTTTGTCCTATTATCAGGGATATGGGTACTTTTCCATGCTCCAATGACCGATTTCCATCTGATCAACCACTGGTTAACCTCCAAATACTACTTCACTTCCACTTGTCACTTGTCAACACCTTATTTCCCACTCCATACATATTCCCCCGCTTGTATTTTCTGGTGCATTACTGCTCTCTTCACCTCCTCCTCTATAATATTTTCTTCTATCCTATACATATAACACATTTTCCTTAACTCTAATCCTACTGCACCGATACATGAGACAATAAACTCCAATCATTTTCTTAAAATACTCTCTCCACATCTTTCAAATATCATCCATTGTCATATGCAGTCTTCCAGACTTGTCTAATACTCTTTCTATTCACAAAGCTGTTTGTGCTAATTCATCTCCTTCTAAAGCTGTTCATTACTTTTCACTGAATTTCTATTCAGCCTATTAATGAGATCCCTATTTGCTTTCTTTTTATTCACAAGTACTGCTTATCTATCTATTCATTTTTCAACATTATACTTCACAGTGTATGCCCCCTTATCATCATCATTTTTGGAAAAGATTATGTTTCTTCCTCCAAACTCTCTTTCATCCACCAACTCATTCTTTAACTTCTTGACTCTTATTCTCCTTGCTTTTTCATTCACATTTCAAGGCAAAATACCACTTAAAAGTTTACCAAGTTCATTTCTACAGCATGAAAATAAGAGTGCATAATCTTGCTCCCATTTCAGATTTGACCAATGAAGCATGAAGATTATTGTTACAAAAGCATTATTTTTTTACATATGAAAACTGAAGACTTACTTGTAAAGCAAACTTAAATATGCTAATTTTTATATTCACTGAGATGTAGTCAGTGGTGAAAGACCTTACATTTGGATATTAGATTATCTAAATGTTGAGTCTTGTCTAAGTCACATCTTATTTTTCTGGTCTGAAAAATAATCATTTGCTGATCTACTACAAAACTTTTATATTCAAAACATCTCCATTAAAATAGGTCAATAAAACATATAAAAATCAATAAAATACTTACTCCTTTAACTTATCGGAGGCAAACCGTACAGTCTTTTTACTGGAAGGTCCTCTGGAATTATATAGAAATACTTTGTATTTCAGTATTAATGCACTGAGGTACAAGAGAAATTTCATGAAGTACGTAACATTTCTAGCTCTTAAAATACTCACTGAACTAACATCATTTTGTCAATATTATAACTTTAGTATATGTTTGAGTGTCTGAAGTAATACATCCAACTGAAAAACTGCCACTTCTGTATTGACTGCAAAGTTTTTCTGTGTACAGAGAGTTCTGACTTTTCTTAAAAACCTAAGTCTATCTAATCATGTCATATATAAATCAGAAAATGATGAATTAACTACTAAAGCATCACTATAAGCAGCAGTTTTAAAAGTAAAGGTAGATGATGCAAAATCAGGAAATTCAAAAGCCGTGATGTTGTGGTAAAAATTTCAACTGCTTGGAGGAATCCCTTATATATATGGACTTTTGCTAATTTTCGTACCATTAGCATACAATAACATCACTTTACCTTCATAGTCTTTATGCACATCATGCACATGATACAGAATATAACTAGTATTACTGCTTATCACTAGCATTCCTTATCTAGGCTGATTTGCATAGGCATTTATCAGCTGCGTATGATAAAATTTTACCCTCTTCCAATTTTCATGCACATTATGTATGTGAACTGTTAAACGAAACTGGCATTATTTCACGTCAATGGCTTATTCATATATGCCTAGCTGGATAATCCACAAATTCAGCATGACCCAGGTTCCATGTATTTTGGAATTTGGATTGTTTACCTGTATAATGATGTTTTTTAATTAACTTGTATTTAGTAAAGCACCTTGGAAATACAGTGCTAAAAATTGTAATGCTGATGTATTTACACAAACTCTACAGAAAAACTGTCATACCTGCTTAATTTCATCCAACTCTTACAGTGGACAGGTCAAAATGGTGTTCATGTTCAACATTTTGATATAGTTCTAGCAAATAACTCTGTACAAAAGAAAAAGGCTTAATCCAATATAAATATACAATTTCACTATTCATACGTGCTATCCTTTAGTTCAAGTATCGTCATGGAGTTGCTGGTTCTAATGATGAAAAGATTATCTAAACTCTTAAGCTATAACCTGAATGGACCCTGCCAAACCCACACTACTACATGCAAAACCTAAGCATACTCAAAAATTAACCAACAGAATTCAGGTTAAATATAAAACTCATAATCACCCCAATCAACAACACATGGTTTCTTTAATATGAACACTTACTTGAGGAAGAAGTCTTCTTCATCATCACCCACATCATCATCTTTACTGATCAACTTTTCCTGAAAATAAGAGATCTAATTTAGCTTACCAATTTCTAAATATACAGTTCACCTTACCTGCAGTAAATGTGACACCTTCATTAACCAGGTCGTCAGTCACTCACTTGATCATTCAGTTTATTCTTCAAAAGGTTTTCCACAAATGCAACACCAGCTGAGACTGTCCCATATACATATACATATATATTTTTCTTTTTCTTTCATACTATTCACCATTTCCCGCGTTAGCAAGGTAGCGTTAAGAACAGAGGACTGGGCCTTTGAG